>SNQJ01S0181730.1:1018-17239 GCA_010110895.2 Picea sitchensis | reverse complement strand
TTATTCTCCTCTTGTATGCATGTGAAGAAAGAGGTTTCAGATTCGGGTAGAAGGTCAAAAGTTAAGTCTAAAGGGTCATTTTCTGCGTATAAGTTTAGAGCCCTAGCTTATTAGTCCGTAGGGTAGAAATACCCAACAACAAATGGTAAGTACGAAGGAAGAAACGGTTCAATTAAATCATAATTGCAGTAACGTCTACGAAAAGATTTACATGAAGCCGATACAAAGAAAGGATGCGGGAGCAGAAAGGTTATTGCGAAATTGGAAAAGGCACAGAGAAATAGAGAATACGAAGAAGAGAGTGAAGGTTGCAGAGGTTGCAGAGGCCACTGAGCTCGGTTAACAAAATCTTACCACCATGGCACCACCCAAACAAGGGGAACCAAGTCATACTGCCAGGTGACATCGAAGTAGTACCAAAGAACAATCGCAACCACAGGGAAACGAACAACAACCATCTCAACCCCCATAAGTCGTCAATGTGGATGAAATACCATCGTCGGATACAACACCATGAAGCCCCACACCCATTGTGGAGGAAACCTAGCAGACAACACCAGCGGGCATGGACATTGATATGTCGGAAGAGGGATAGGGCCGACAGGATGAGGACGTAGGAAACCAAGTACATCCCGAAAACCCTATAGAAACTCCGAGAGTCAATGGGATGGATCTGAACCAGGAAGAAACAACCATGCCAAAAAGATCACAGACAACCACGTTAGAACAACCACAAGAGGGAGCAATGGAATATGTCACTATCCGACTAGAGGAGTATGTCAAAGAGCGAACAATGGAGGCTAGAACATCAAGTCAACCACCATAGAAAAAGGGAAAGGAGACGATACCTAGGTCACCACGTAGGAAACCCACTGCAACCATTGTCTTGCTGCGCATACCAGAAGGGGTATGTGTACCAACAAACTTGTTAGGCTATGTAGATAAATTGAGGTACTCAGACCATGATGTAACGGACACAAACAAGTTCCCAGAGTTCGCCAAACGAGTCTATCTACAGACTGTGGGTATAGGACCCTTTAGTGAACCAGTTAATTAACCAGTATAGTGGGCAACAGTATTGGCCAAAATTGGGATTCTAGGTCTATTGGACCTACCACACTTTGGGAGAGGACAGTACGCAAACAACTGCATCAAGAAGCTCACACATGACGGATATCTATGGCTGGAACAGATCATCTCAATAGACATAGATCTCATCGCATACATCACAGGGATGCCATCACGGGGTGAGTATCCCGCACAATTCTGGGAGGACAAAACAAAGGAGAAATCACTGGCCGAGGAGATGAAGAATAAATATGACACCGAAAGGGGGTCGCGCGGAATCACCATCTGGCGCATTAGTGATGTTGCGACAAGAATGGCCACAAAAATTATGGCATGAAAATTTCTCAGGAAACGTTGCAACGAGGAAGTCCCAGCCGGGGTTGTCGCAGCTGCAATACAATGTGCCGAGGGAACCACACTCAGCTGGGCCCCTTATTTTTTGAATCTGTTCCTACATGACTATCATGATGTGTAATATATGGGTACAAAATTCCATTATTCATGGCTACTCATCTTGATATCCGTGATGAGATGGAAGGAGCCGAAGTATTCATTTTTTTCCACTAGACCCAAACCCTTCCATGGAGCACGATACTTATCACTTGGAGCCGCTTCGGATGACAAGAATATAAAATTGAATGCAACTATATTCGAAGTTTATCTCTACAACATACAGGACACCATCGCCAACACTTGGAGGGTAACACTCGAAGAAATCTCAAAGTATTAGGACATAGCCAAATTCAAATCCACTAGAAATGCGATGTGAATCTAGGCAAAAAAAGACCCTGAAAACAATGGCTACAACTATGTTACTACATCATGCAAGCAAACATCAAGATGGCCATTAAGGATTGGGAAGATGATTGGAGGATTCCAGTCCTCATTCGATAAATGCCTACAGAGATAGAGGAGGAGGAGGAGGAGGTAAGAGAGGAACAAACACAACCTGAGGAAGTAATAGTGCCCAAGGAACCTAGGACAAGTCAGAATAAGACACAAAAGAAGAAATGGGGGACATCTAAAACAGGCGCCTAGATAGAGAAGAAGAACAACACATAGGCACCCCAGGTACAACAGAAATAGGATGAGGCCGCACACGGAACTACATCAAGTGCTACGCCACGAGAGCAAGGACAAACTAAGAGGAAATTCATCCAGACGGGGGTTGCGTGCAAGAAGGCGAAGTCACACAAAACACCCCCAGAATACATGATCACTAAGGATGATGCGGACATGGTGGCCCAAATGATTCGCACAGTCGAGGATTTCGAGAATGTTGCGTGCCAAAGGGACATAATTGAAGAAGAGTTGGCACACATACGAAAACTCCTTAGGTAGCTCGGGGAATATCATACAACCGGCAGCGACGTAGAAACAAGCATGTCAACATCACAGATAGGAGGTGAAGATGGATTAAGCGAGCAGGACAGGATATAGACGACAGCACAATCGAGCTCAACATTTCATGTCACACCCAGCATGATGTGCATAGACGAAATCGTGGGGAAGACACCCCTAAAGGAATTGGCTCAACTACAGTTGGTATTGATGTGGATACCAATCAAGGCCTTGTATAAAATTCAAGTCAACGTTACACATGAGGTATAGTCTCACGCATGCACAGATACAATGTAATTTCAGTAGACAAGGGACAATCGAGACGAGCTAGAATTGATACTCGAGAAAGCTAGGCTCGAGACCAGATAAGAGAAGGACCATGTGTATGTGATAGAGAATAAAGTGGTCGTAGCCTACAAGAAAATACCAAAGAACGCACAAACGGTCGAACTCACGGTGACATATAAAATTGATCAGATTGCGCAGACAATCGATCAATACCAATAGGAGATTGAGCATATTCAGGAACATCTCACACCTACCACTCCACCAGAGGTGAGGGAGAAAAGGAAACAAGAGTCAACAAAGCAGATAAAGGAGATAGAGTGACAAGTCCATGCGGCAGTCGACTGTCTGAGAAAGAAGCACAACTCTGGACGAATAAGGAAGAGGATCAATAGGTCCATCAGTGGGATTGGGAAGGCGAAAGGATAAGTGCATCCATCCAATACCTCAAGAAGAGGCAGAAGACAATGTCGATCACAGAGTGCGTCAAAGGAGCACATGACATGAAGAAACTGTAGGCAGAGCTCATAGCTGCGCAGACACAGAAAAAGGAGCGTCGGGATTAAATGGAACCGCTCAAGGAGAGAGAAGCAGAGGTCATTGCATAGGTAGAGGAATCCAAAACATATATGGCACAAACCCAAGTAGAATGTGCAAGGATGGTCAGGGACGAAATTGCAGTGCAGATATTGGACGCACTCAAGGATAAGACCGCACAAGCCCAAACGCAAGAAACGTAGCTCATGGAGAAGTTCCAAGCGATCATAAGAGAGAGTGACAAAGCACACAAGGGCTAGGTGGCTCGGGACGAGCCACGTGTCAGTGTTGGGGGCATGTTGGAAGCAAGCCCAATCAGAAAGAAAGGCTATTTTGGGAAGAAAAGCATGCACGAGGAAAGCAACAGCTTGAATGATAAGCAACATGTGTGCATGCATGGAAGACCTAACGACGTTAGGGTTAGGGTTTTTGTAATACATTGTAATGGATGATGAGCCAGTAACGGATATAAATAGATACCTAGAAGGTATTAGGTAAGGATGGTTGTTTTGGTTCATTGTTAAGGAAGGGTCCTATTTTGATAGAGCGTTACTCGCATGAGAAGGAGTAACTAGTTTGTAATTCTTCTGTCATATGACCTAATTTTGTAAGTTGTTGAGTTGTAGAGGGTTTGAATGGTAGATATTGAGGGTTAGATCATACGCTGAGGATCCTGGTGTGATCTAGTTTGCCTCATAATAGATCTCGACCCGACTAAGAATGAGTTGTAAAGCGCACAACGTTGTAATTTTGGAACTACCATAATAGAAGAGCTTGAGATCCAAATATTTGTGGATGTAGCCCATGAGGGGGTGAACCACGGTAAATCATGTGTTATGTGGAATGCTTATTGTTTATCTCTTTACTATCAATGGTTAGATCTTAGATGAATGTCTTGATGGAGTAGTTAGATCTGTTGATTTACATGCATGAATAAAGAATGACAGACTAACTAAGATAGATGAATGAAAATACATTGATTTAATAGTTAGATAGAGCTCTCAGCGTGCAACTAACAGATCCCCATTTAATCCTGGACTACAAGCACTTGAGTATTGCAGTCACCCATTAAGACTATCTCAGGCGAGAATGCACAGGGCACTCTGTGCGTTGCGCTACCTTCTGGGTTACCAGGAGGGCCAATAGTTTTAGAGGCTTTGTTGGATCCCTAGTAGACCTGAACCTGGGTCAATCATGTTAAAGGTATAACTCAGTTAAGAAAAATAAGTAGGTGGTAAGACAAACTCATAAACATAGAAAAGTCAACATTGATTAAGAAATGGTACTCACCACTAAATTTGTAGTGTTAGACATAAGGAAATTAGACCTCAGATCAATTACTGCTACTGGAATTGCAATTTCCCATGCTAATATCCATGAGAAAATTCATATTAAAAGGAAAATGAAGGCATATGAGGATAAGATTGCCTTGCTAGAAAATCAAGTTGAATGCTACAAGTCTAACCAGTTTGATGTCTTTTCCTTTATTGACTATTCGTTTATAATTTAGAATCAACTAAATGTTTTTTAAAGAGAATTTGATGAAAGATATCAATACCTACAGGTTCAAATCCAAGATATTTTAGGCATTCATAACCATATCTAGGCTTGGAATCTTTCATATGAGCCTCAACATCAATTTAATAGTGTAAAGAGATGACACACATATATTGAAGAGATTCCTCTAGAGATCCCTGCTTTCATCAAAATAACTTTGCAAGAAATTGAACATGGTCTTAGATATTGGAGAGATTCACCATAGAATTCTCTCAAAGGAATTCAACATGAAACAACGAATTGTGCCACAATGTGGCAAGTGACAAAGAATAAGGCCAATACTTTCCATCCCCCATTCGTTGGAGAAAAATATAATTTATTTCCATAAGCTAAAGTATCATAGACATAAGACGATATCATTAGTACAAATAGATAGAGCATTAAATCTCTCCTAAGTATTGATGAGGTAGCTATAAAAATATATGTAGAAGACCCTACTAGGTACATCACATTGATCAAGATTGTATTACCCAAGCTTGAAAAATATGAAAGAGGGATGAGTCAAAGTATTTCCTCTTATAAATAAACTTTTAAACAACATCACTTTCCTCAAAGTCACACACTTGATTAAACTTTTGAGGCTTGGAGAATATGTTGAAAATTGTATAAAAGAAAAAGAGCAAGTGCCCTCTAGTCAAGTGGGGGATATTAATATTCAGTGGAATTGAAGTGTTTTTATTTCCCTTTTATTTTGTATAAATAATGTATATGAAATGAATTTTTTCGTAATATTATAAACTACTTTCAAGATTAATTGAGAAGCCAATCTAGCCACTCTTGGAGACTTATTCTGGTGTATGATCTTGTGTGGGACTATTCCTTTACTCACTTATGCTAGAATGGATATAATGATGTTTTATTTTTCTATAGACTTTTCTCATGCAATTTTAATTCATTCTTGCTATTGTTTTTCAATAAATTGTTAGCTTGTGAGGGTGAAATTGTAACTGGTTATTTCAATTCAAGCTAACCTAGTTTTTATGGATGTCTATTCCATATGTTTCTATCATTAATATTTAGTAAACTAATTTCTATTTTAATGACAAATCATTGTTAATTTCATATCGACTCTTTGTTCTTATATCCTAGCTAGGTGTTTAGTTTTAGAATTGAATTTTTTTTTTAGAATTAGGATTGCATTTAGGATATAGATATCAATGAAAATATATATCTACTCACTTGGAAGGCGCTAGAATGAAAATCTACTTACTTGGAACTGATGAATAATTGGATGAAAGTTGCATATATATATAAAAAAATGACTTATAGACACCACAAATATGAAGTAAAATTTGTGGATATGAATTATATGCATTAGTTACCAATGTATTTCAACTATATCAACACACCACCCAAGAAAAGTGAAATTGTGATGCAGAGGAATTATGTTTCTCATGACTATATTCACTAGTGCATGCAATAAATTCAAAGGCACCATGAAAAATATTTTAGTGTACTGTAATTTATTGCACAAATTGGTTCACTAGATGATGTTTAGGAGCACATTGTCTCAGTTGTATCCAAGTCCAATTTTACGAGGCTAATAATTCAAGTATATGTCATTGGCTATGCTTGTATCATTCTCTCTTGGCCCATTGAATATTGTAACTCAATACCATACAAAAAGTATCCAAACACTCAACTATATAGAACCACAAGGGTTGCTCCTTGAGAATTGTTAGGAAGGAGTCATCTAGGAAACCTCCACTGACCAACTACCCCACCTTTGGTTCCAAGAGGTGAATCCCATGAAGTATCTCATGTTTGAATTTAGAGAAAATCATATAGAAAATTCCCTCTATAACCAAAACATATAGGAATGACACCAGAGGGAATCCCTGTCTAATTTACCAAAATAGGTCCATTTGTTCATATTTTCTTTTGTTCATAAACCAACAAGCCAATGCATTAATAAAGAAGGTCTCCACACTAACTATGAATATGAGATTGAGTCCTATGACTTTGAGCATCACTAGACTGAAAGGCTATTCCACTCAATCATAGGCTTTCTCAAAGTCGATCTTGATACACAAGGTGTCCAAACCAAATGACTAGGCTCATTCCATGCCTTCCCATGCAACAACGACATTATCAAGGATATATCATCGTTGAATAAATAACATTTGTTCCGAACAAATGATTTTGGGAAAAATATGCTTAATGCACAAGGCTAGATCTTTGTCCAAGATTTTATAGGATGTGTTGAGTAGGGTGAAGGGTCTCTATCTTGTGAACAATTCAGTGTCCCCAAGCTCAAGAATGAACTTGATCAACCCCTTGTTAATCTCTAAGCCTGAGGAATTTGTCCTGAGAGCTTCATGATAAAGTTATAATAGGTATGGCTTGACAAAATCCCATGCAGCCTTATATAATTCACAGGGGAATTCATCAAGGCATGGGATCGTATAATTGTCCATTTCATGGAGGTTTCCCACAGGCAATATAAGTTTTAGAAAAAATATAGTGAAATATATGTTTCGAAAATGAAAATAGGAAAGTCCTATGGAATTGGAAATCATTTTAATCTTGGCACTCCTTAAGTGGGTTCATTTTTAGTTTCCAATATGTATTGAATGTTGCTCCCACTTGCATTATCACAATTTGATACTTTTCTAACACATATAACATATAAAGATAGTGGAGAATATTTCAAAAAAAACTTAGTTAAAAAATGAAATTATATCAACACGAGAATAATGGAATAATCTCCTAGATAGAGCACCAAAACTTAGAAGATACAATTTCTTTATTAAAATTGAATTCAATTGTTTAGTTCAAAATATCTAGAAGACTAAATATGAATATGGAAGTGGTAGATCATGAATTGTATGCATGTGTTTTATGTGATCTAGGTGAAGTTGAGAATGAGAATCATGTGAGGTTTAATTCACCTATACTATGTAAGAATGTAAGAAGAGTATCACTAAAAAAACTCAATAAGCCATGGGAATTGATAAGTTTAGAGAGTCTCTTGAGCTTGTCTTCTAAACAACAACATTCACATTAAGGATGTCTTAAAAGTTTTGAATAATACTCAAATAACCTCTAATATGATCTAAAACTTTAACCTTGACAAAGATCCTAAGGTAAAATAAATTTCATTTAAATCACAAAAATGTTTAACTCAAATACACTGAATTTTTTTCTCCAATTTCAATAAAAAAAATATGAAATTTGTCGTCTTTCTTTTAAACAAAACATGCATTACACAATTTCGTATTCAATAAAATGATTGAAAAATTAAAAAAGAATTCTCATGAACAATTAACTTAATATTAAGGTGAAATGATATCTCCCCACCTCAACCTCAATCAAATATGATTCATTAAATATAATTGTAATTCTCTTATAATACATACTAAATATTTTACATGCATGTAAATTACAATGATAAATAATACAAAATACAAAGAATTTGTAAAAAGAAAAAACTAAAAAATAGAGAAAGCTTTATAAAAAAAATTTATAAAAATCCATGAAATTATGTTCAAATTTATCAAAGTGTGTATTACATTTCCCATTATGTATATTTATTTAACCGTTATACAATTATTAACCAACAAAAAAATATATATATATAATAAAAATTACACCTTACCCTTCTTTGAATAATTTTTGAAGGTGTATTTTCATGTCATCGACTTCCCAAATTATTTGTTGCCACCACTCTTTGTTTCCACATATCATACTCAAATTGAGTAGCTTGTCCATTCCCACTGGAAGTCTTTTCAAATTTGGACAACGCCCTATCTTGAAAATACGCAATCTGGGTAGCGTACTTTCATTCCACACACCATTATTTAATGGTCCCGCCATGCTTTCTAAATTCTGTAAGTCTCTTAGAACCAATTTCTCTAACATTAAAAATCCGCTTGCCCGGCCAGGGAACCCGATTCCCAACTCTTTCAAACGATAGCAGTAGCACAAGGTTAGACCCTTGAGGCTTGGCAACCGTTCCAACTGAGAGAGCTCCCGTAGATGGTGACAGAAACACAAGTATATATGTTCGTAAGTGTAATCCGGCAGACTTGACCCCTCGTAGTTCCACATTCGAAAACTCTGAAGCTTTCTCATCTTCTTCATGTCGTCAGGAAGATCGACCATTAGACCATCAAACTGCAACCATAAGTGCCTCATGTCCAACCATGTTCCCATTATGCCCTCTTCAACCTTTCCTGATGATGTTACCCTTACCTGTATTGTCAGCATCGTCAGATTTCTCAAACCCTTCAACCTCCAAATGCTTGCTTCTGATTCTGCTTCCACACTTAATATAACTCCTTCATATGCGTCGAGTGTGCTTAATGAAGTAAGTTGGGAGATTTCATGTGGAATCACATTTAAACTGTAACAGCTGATTAAATTGTTACTGATAGTGACATGTATTAGGAGTGATGTTCGAGAGTGATTTGCTACGGGTGTTTTTGTATTATTAAAAAAAAAAAAAAATTGTGATGTTGTTGTTTGTTTGGAATTTAAAATGGGAAGTCCATCTTGTTTATGATAAGTAATAAATAAGAAAAAACAAATTCAAAACATAATCATAATAATAATAATATAATGATAATGATAATGGTGTTGTTTGTGTTTAATTTAAAGTAGAAGCTTTCAATATTTATCTATCCAAGCTAAAACTTTAAAGCAAGGTACTAAAATCCATTGTTAATGAGAGTCGCAAAGTCGCAAAGTGGCAGAGTTCTTGCATTTTTTTCCTTGGTAGACATAGTAGTGTTGGACAACTGAGAGGGTGGGGGGGCAGAGTGAATCAGTTGTTATTGTGCTTAAACAATTATACCCATTTATAAACTCTTCATAGAACACTCATTGACGATCTCAATGATGCAAGGAAGTAAGCAATAGAATATTAAACATCAATCACACACATGAAATACACAGAGACAGATATTTCCTGAGGAAACCCATAAAGGGAAAAACCTCTTCTTCTTGATATGATAATTATTTTCTGTACATTATCAGTCTTAACCAACTCATCATGAGGCTACCACCTCTGTTTTGTAAGCTTCTACTTGCTGAGAGCACCAACTCTTTGGTTTCTCTAGCACCGACTAGAAGGAAGCGCCAACTCCCTGAGTGTTCCAGCACCAACTGGATGGAAGCACCAACTGGATGGAAGCACCAACTTCCAGTCACACAGGCACCAACCTGTATATCAGAGAACCAATGTTCTCCCTTGCATCACCCTGCGACACTGGTTTCTCTGGTTGCAACCAGATGGAAGCTACAACTCCCTATGTTCAAGCACCCACTTGAAACTCAGAGGACAACAGTTCTCCCTAGCACCTCCCTTCCACCCTGATTAGAAAAACTTTGTTACTGAAACTAATTACAGTGATACAGGGTTTATCTATAGCTTACCAGTCTCATCATCGTTTTGCTGCATTGTTATGCTCTGCCTGCATCAGTGTCTTCTTGCTCGCATTCTTCTTTGAGCTTTATGTTCTTCTTCTCTGTCTCTGCACACGCACCTCGGTTTTTTCTGTCTCTCTCTCAGATAAGCATTTCTATACTATGCTCTACGCCTCTTTTGTGTGTTTTCAGCTAAAGCACACAACCTGCTTTCCTCGCATAAATAATTCCCTATAGAAGAAACCTACTCCTCTCTGTTTTTCCCATGTTTTTCATACCCCATCTTTTTTAGATCGTCCATGCAACCCATCGTCTTCTTTGGAGGTTACACTGAGTCTGTTTGTCATCATTGGCTTATCCTGAGATTCCTTGCCTTCTCTGGCGATGCGACTCTTCATCTTCTCTATCACAGTTGAGCTTTATCCTCTCTGTTGCAGTTACAGACTTCGACACTTTTCCATCTGTCAGTTTTTTCTCTGATCAGTCTTCATTCTACTGGCAGTTACCTCGAAGCTCTTTAGATCCTCTGGCGATCACCCTACAGCTCGTCTAGTTCTCTGGCCGATTTCATCACTGCGTTCTGGAAATTACAACCAATCAATTATGTCTTCTTCGACTTATATTCTCTTCCTTCACGTGACCATCAGCGGTGACTGTATGCCTAACCAATAGTCATTTCACGATTTTGCATTTCAGGTGATCAACTGTGAGTCACCTTGGTTTTCCCGATTCACGAAACTCTGAAATGGAGCCTAGCACCACTAGCTCCTTCCCTTCTCTTCCACTGATGTGACCATTGGCTGTGACCACAGACCTAATCAAAAGGCGCTTCGCAATTTTGTGTTTCGCGAGTTTTGTTGTGAGTCACTCTGACTCTTCCAATTCTCAATCACGAAATGGACCCTAGCAACTTGCAATATCCTTTCTTCATGTGACCACCAGTGGTTATCACCGGCTACGCCAACAGGCACTTCACGATTTCACACTTTGGTACATTGCAAACTTCATGAATTCGCTCACCTATCTTCTCCAAATTCCCGATCCTCGAATCGATGAATTCCTCGAGACCAGATCTACAGTCCTCGATTCTCTTGCAATCAACGACTCAGATCAACTCCACGACTTCACAATTCATAGATTCTGCAGCGAGTTGTCTCCAAACTCCCGATACGCGAAACTCCTAAATGGATTCATATCAGATCAATAGCCGAGATTTCTCGGTGATCCGACAACTATCCTCTGCCCCGATACTTCAGCCTTGGGGACTTTGGGGGAGTGTTGATGGTAAAACTCCCGGAGTGACGTAACTCTTGCATCACTCGATGACGTGTCACGAGCCGAGCATCTCCCACGTGTCACTCGGGTTTGTGATTTCCACATACCTGAAATGTCGAATCAACTTGACACTTGTCATTGTCTGATTGCGCCATGTGTCCTTGCTGACTTGGTCTGCTGACGTAGATATCCTTGATCTAACGATCATTATCTGATCTCCAGATCCGACGGCCTGATCTCCAGATCTGACGGCTGACGAAATTTCATGTTTCACGACTTTGGAAAATAGCTTCCTCTGTGCTACAATGGTCCATATCTCACTTTCGTGAATTCTGACTTCGTTCTTTGTTGTGACAGATCAACGGTCTAGAAATCTTTGTGATTTGACGGCCCATATCATGTCGCGATTTTGCGTTTCTCAAGTTGGAAGGTTTAGAGCACCTCCTTCCTTTGACTTTCCAGTCAGCAAAATGTTGATCTCTCGCCATGTGTCCTATGGAACCAACGGTCCAGATCTTATCGTGATTTCGCATTTCGCGGGTTGGAAGGTTAGAGCACTTCCTTCCTTTGACTTTCCAGTCAGCGAAATGTTGATCTCTTGCCACGTGTCCTCCGAATCTAATGATACACAATTGTCCTCGATGGACGGTCAGGATTCCTTCATAGATTTGGAGTGTTGGATGACTCCTGGTCTTATCCACGTTTCTCCTCCTCCTAAGCTTCATTCCTCCCGACTTGGAAGAATTTCTAAGTGCTAAAGGCCTCGACCTTTGATCCTTCTGCGAGTCCTAATGACTTTGGGTCTCATCTGCATTTTTTCATCTCTGCATACTCAAGATTTGGTTCGTTGTTGTTCTTGACAGTAAACCTGCCATCGTCGCTCCTCCACCTGAGCTTATCATTCCTATGTGTTCTTGCCATCAATGAAAAGTGCACTTCCAACTGTAAACATGCCAACAATCTCCCCCTTTGGCATTGATGGCAACCCTCAAAGGTTGTGCTAGTCTGTTTGTACCTCCAATTTTAGCATCCACACCTTTTCTCCCCCTTTGACATCAATGTCAAAGAAAACATGCTCCCCCTGAGCTGTTGCAGTATTTTTCCGAGGTATCAGATATTCAATCAACACATACTCCCCCTGACAGGATGGACTCTCTTGGGTTGATAAAAGGGTCACGCACAACTTCTGGCATAGATACTCAAACTGAGCTTGTGCAAGCAGTTTAGTGAAGATATCAACAATATGATCTTTAGATGGAATATAATGCATAGAAACCACAGATTTGGTTACCTGTTCCCTCAAGAAGTGATACTTGATGGGTATATGCTTGGTCTTGGAGTGAAATATAGGATTCTTTGACACACTAATTGCACTGGTATTATCACAATGAATTGGGATTGGTGTAGTATATTTTACCTCCAAGTCTCCAAGTGTCTGAATCATCCACAATACTTGGGTACATCAAGTGGAAGCTGTAATGTATTCCGCTTCTATAGCTGATAAGGAAATGGAACCTTGCTTCTTTCTCAACCATGATAGAAGGCAATCTCCTAAGAAGAATGAACCTCCACTCATGCTTTTCCTTTCATCGACACAGTTAGCCCACTCAGCATCTTAATAGAATGATAGTTGAAAATTCTGATTCCTAGGATACCATAGGCCATAGTCCATTGTTCCTTTCAAGTATCTAAATATTCTCTTGACAGCTAACAAATGACTATGTTTAGGTGCAGCCTGATACCTTCCTACCAGTCCAACAGCATGCATTATGTCTAGACGAGATGTTTTGATGTACAATAGGTTGCCTATCATAGACCTATATGAACTATGATCAATAGCAGGTGAGTCATCATTCTTGCTTAACTTACATCCAGTGACCATAGGTGTGCTCATAGTCTTAGAATCTTCCATTTGAAACCTTTTCAACATTTCTCTTAGATTTTTTTCTTGAGAAATAAATACTCCTTCATACTTCTGAGTAATTTGTAGGCCAAGAAAAAATGGCAGTTCCCCTATCATAGACATTTCAAATTCAGACTGCATGGCAGGAGCAAACCATTTTACCAGTGAAGCATTATTACTACCGAAGATGATGTCATCTACATAGACCAACACAATGAGAAAATCATTACCCTTTGTTTTGATATATATATTGTTGTCAATTGTTCCTCTCTTAAACCCTTTGTCTTGAAGATATGTATCCAGTCTGTGATACCAGGCACGAGGAGCTTGTTTCAACCCATATAAGGCTTTATTCATCTTGCAGACAAAGTCAGGGTTATCTGACAGTTGGAATCCCTTTGGTTGTTCCATATAGACTTCTTCTTTTAGATATCCATTTAGAAAAGATGACTTCACATCCATTTGATAGACTTTAAACTTCTTATGACAAGCATAGGCAAGAAACCTTCTAATAGCTTCTAATCTTGCTACAAGCTCAAATGTCTCATCAAAGTCTAGTCCTTCTATTTGAGCATATCCTTTGCAGACCAATCTAGCTTTACTTCTTACAATATTTCCTTGCTCATTCATCTTATTTTTGTAGACCCATTTTGATCCTATTACATTTTTATCTGTTGACCTAGGAACAAGTTCCCAAGTGTCATTCTTTTCAACCTGGTCCAGTTCCTCATTCATTGATTTTAACCAATTTATGTCTTTATTGGCCTCATTGAAGTTCTTGGGTTCCACCATGGATATGGAGGCTATATGTGATTTCTCAGTGTTTTTTATTATCCTTCTCCTGGTTTGTACACCTTTGTCTTATTCACCAATTATCTGACTTGCAGGATGATTATTTTGAGTAATTATGGAGGAAGAATTTGATATTGTTTGTTGATTTGAGTCTGCCTGAGTATTTTCATCTTCATCTGACTCAGAGTCTTCTTGTTCTGATTCTTGAACCTGCTCAGCTTCAACTTCATCTATATCCTCTGTTGTTGATTCAGTATTGTTCACCTCTCTTACTGGGATTCCTTCATCAACTTTTATGTCAATACAGTCAACCAATTTATGCAGCCTCTTATTATAGCATTTGTATCCTTTACTGTTTGTAGCATACCCTAAGAATATGCCTTCATCATCTTTGTCATCATACTTTCCAAGGTTCTCATTATTATTCTTTATGTAACACTTACTCCCAAAGACTTTGAAGTGTTTGATTGAAGTAGGTCTCCCATACCACAGTTCATAAGGTGTCTTGTCATTGTGTGGTCTGAGGTGGGCTTTGTTAATAACATGGATTGTTGTGTGTATTTCTTCTACCCAGTAGGTTTGACCAATGTTATTCTCATTCATCATTGACCTGGCCATTTGCTGCACTCTTTTGTTTTGCCTCTCAACTACTCCATTTTGTTGTGGAGTTCCGGGGATTGTGTATTCTCTCTTGATCCCATTTTTATCACATAATTCCTTAAGATCACTTGACATAAATTCTCCTCCTCTGTTTGATCTTACTGCCTTTAACCTCTTTACCTATTTGATTCTCAGTTAAAGCCTTAAATATTTTAAATTTCTCAAATGCTTCAGCTTTTTCTTTGATAAAAGCAACCCAAGTGAGTCTGGAGTAATCATCAATGATCAACATAAATTAGTTTTCCTTTCCTATGCCTTCCTGTCTTGATGGTCCACATAAATACATATGAACTAATTGGAGTGGTTTCTATGTTGATGTAGAGCTCTTGGATTTAAACTGTGTCCTAGTTAGCTTTCCTACTTGGCAGTGTTTACACACAGAGTCTTGTGGCTTTGATACTCTTGGAAGATCTTTTACTGCCTCAAGATTTTTGAACTTGATTAAGTGGTCAAAGTTTAGATGTCCAAGTCTCCTATGCCATAACCAAATTTCATCATGTTTTCTTAGATGACACTCTTTTTTATCTTCTTTCAGCACATATACATTATTTTTTGTCCTTATGCCTTTAGCCACCACTTGTCCTGAGTTTACAGACTTTATCTTACAATCCTTGGAAGTGAACACCACTTCACATCCTCTATCACACATTTGACTTACACTGAGAAGATTATGTTTCAACCCATATACAAGCAAAACATCATGGGCTTTTCCTTTACCATTACTCAAACTCACCATCCCTTTATCCTAGATTTTACCTGTTTCATCATTTCCAAAGGTTACATTTCCTGTTTTGCTTTTACTTATAGACAAAAACTTATCCTTGTCTCCAGTCATGTGCTTGGAACATCCACTGTCTATATACCAGGGGTCTTTTTGTTTTTGCGCTGAAAGTACTAGACCACATTTTTCACTATCTTTATTTTTCCATGTGCTAGCATTTCTAGCTAAAGGATTTATCCTTGGATCTGCCTTGTACTTATTCAAATGGCAGTTTGCAGCTTTGTGACCGAAGTTATGACAGTGATAACATTCGAGCTCATTGTTTAGTAGGTCAAAGTGATTGGTGCTACGTTGTCTATTCATTGGCTGCTTAGTTCTATGTTGTAAAGATTGTTTATTTCTTGACCTCCTCAGTTGCATGTCTTTAAGCTTAATTTGACAATTCACAATCTTATGACCAAAATTAGAACACTAAAAACAGTAGCCGTGAAAGAAATTTTGGTACCTGAAGGATGGCCTTCTTCTTGGAATTTTTCGCTCCATATTCTGATCTCTTTGTTTTTGATTAGGTATCATCTTGTCTTTATTAGCTTTAGGTGACAAAGTGCTCTCATGGTTTGATTGTCTGTTGGCTTGGAACTTGATCATCTTTACTGGCTCTTTGCTTTATGGTTGTTTGTTGCTTGAACCATTTACATAACCTAAACCAGTATTC
>SNQJ01S0181729.1:0-19232 GCA_010110895.2 Picea sitchensis | reverse complement strand
GTTATTTGCTGCATACACACATATAAACACATCTAAAGGGTAGATCAGCAAAGTGTTTGACGAAATACCTCACTCAGAAAAAGTTTTAAAAAGACACCAAAACAGTGATGATCCTTGCATAATGGCTTGGGATCATTACAGGTTAGTAGGAAATTTATTTCCCCTCTGTTAGTTGGCTAGTTGAAGGTTTCACTGAATAGATAAGTGTTTTACCTGGAATGCCTCCAGCTTGTTTATTAATGGTTGCAAATTGTGTTATATTTATGTGAATAGATTGAGTACAATGGATGCATGAGAATTATGAGTTAAATGAATAGTATAACCTCCCCTATTTGTTGAATGTGTTAACTGTGAATGAAGTAAGAGGAAGGCCAGTGCAAGTTGGTATTCCTATAATTACCCTACCATTGAAATGGAAAGCTTGCATATATAAAATATTCATTTGGGTGTTTGGGAAAAGTGTTTCTGGTTGGTGGGAATGCAATATCATAGATTGAAGGTGTTTAGTTAAATCATTGCAGGGAAAAATGTAGGACTCATAGGTCTAGAAACCACCCTTATCCCGGTTGAAAACCATTAATTCATCCCAGAGGAACAATAGTCGTTGATTCAAAAGAAAGACTAGATCTTGACTGTTCGTCAAAGGTTTGAGCTTCAGGAAAGATCCTATTGGAAGGTGGTACAACATTCAGGAAATCACAAAGCACTAAGTCCTGGTGAATTCTCGATGGGAGCATTCCAAGTGGATGAGATTCATCAATCTATCGGAGGTTCAGTCGATGAGATTTGGGTTGATGCCCTGTGTGCTACTCATTGTGCCTATCAGAAGTAGGATATCATAACGATCTGGAGAAAGAGTGTAAGAGGATTTTTTTCTGGGAAACGTTCGATGCCAAGAGTTTGAATATATGAGGTTCGTATATTTTTCGGTGTGGAGGACAATGGGTCCTAAGCTGTCAGATCTGGAATGACCCCTCCCGAGGAAGGAACTTTGTTGAAGAGTGACATTGGTAAAACATCACACATTTGCGAGGTCGGGGTGATCCCTGATCGTCACATGTGGGATCCTAAGAACCGTTGGATCCATCAAATAGTACTCATCGAGAAGGTCCGATCGGGGAGTCTCACGATGGTGGGAAGTCGGCACATTTCTATGGTGAAAGTCCTGAGTGGATAAGAGTCATTGATATGAGGGTATAGTAACCCGATATGATCACAGTCATAGATCTTTCGTAGACCCCACCTGTCATCCTGTTGAATGGAGAATGAGTGAGGCATTAGTCGTCGCATATTTTGAGGTGTCTATTTAATGAGGGTCATTGATTTAACAACGCGAGGACTGTTAGATTTGTCAGGGTATGACCATTGGGAAGGTTTCTTCAAGATTGAAGAGTGGGTTCTTAAGCCTACTCTCCTTATCAATAGAGAATGTTTGATTGGGGATGTGTGTTCCCTGGTTTGTGAAACAACATTTCTTCTACTGATTTGTTGAATGGTGTGTGGTGACAAGTCTGTGAATTGTCACGAGAACATGTTGAGAAGAACAAGTCCCCGCATGAGCGTCGATGGATAGAGCTCGTGTAAGGGTGAAAAACCTAGACCGAAGGATTAATGGAAGCAAAAATTTGACATACCACCATCCTAAGAGGGTTTAGGGGGTTGGGTGTGTTATAGAGTGGTATCATGACTGAGTTCAAATTCTAGGCTTGAATGGGTCGCCAAGGGCGCATAACTATTTGATAAAATTTATGATAAATTGCATGCATTTTTTATTTATTTATTCTAAAATTATTTAACTAGGTATATGAATATTTACAACAGTTTTGAGCATAACTGATAAACATGAATGGAGTCCTGGCTCGGAATTGTCAAAATAGATTGATGTTTGGAAAGCCAGAGAGTTCTATGCCAATTATTTTAATGTAATGTCTAATAGTGTTTCATTGTTTCATCATGTGGGATGTACTGAAAAGGAAGTGGGGGTGAATGGTGCAACATTGTATGGAGGACACCTCACATTTTTAGGATGAAGAATATGATGGTAGGAGGGCCAAAGAAACCCCTCCAAATTTGGTATACATTGTCAGAAGTTTGAAAGCACACAATGAAATCCTCATCAGAGCTCAGGTTGAGTAGGCAAAGTTGAATGCAGTGTTACTGTAGAGTTTGGCATAGATTCAAAAGAATTTTCAGCAAGGCCCTGTTAACAACAATTATTGTCTTGGGCATAAGAGTATCTAGGTTTGCAGGCTGCACGACAAGTTCCCAAGCATAGCATGGAAAAAATCTCGTTTTCGGTTACCTATCAAGCGAGCGAGCGAAGTTATGTTGTTAACGGCCAAGATCCATCTATAGAGTAGATCGACGATTGGTGGGTAATCGCGGTTAGCAGAGTTGCGCCAGGATTAGCACAATGGATAGCGCTTATATATCACCAAAAATATCTTAGTCGTCCATCCCGGAGGAGTACGTGGCACATGATCGAGCTATATCGCCACTTCACCCTTCATGAATTTGAAGAACGAGGACCAGCCTCCTCCCAGCCGCGAGACGCGAAGCGCCGAAAGCATTTAGTACTCGGGCCCACAGTATTGCCGAGATGATCAAGTTCGTCCATCGAAGGGGACACATGGTGCGCGATTAAGCACTGTCGCCACCTCGCCTTTCGTAGCTTTGAAGCACAAGGAGCAGCCTCCTCCCATCCACGAAACATGAAATGTCGAAAGCGCCCTTCGAGATAGGCACAAGGTCACAGCCCGTGGTCACTTGGGGGTGATAGAAAGAATTGTGCAATGGGTCGAAGTGTCGGGTTTAGCTGCAAAAGGGATCATCGCATTCTCTAGGGACGAGTTCAGCTCGACCTCGATCTTGGTCCTCGCTAAAAATGAAGGAAGGTGGATGGAGGTAATTGAAACCTTGGCTCACTCATTAAATGTGAGGCATGGAGGTTCTAGCAGGTGGTCTACCCAAGACCGTCCAGTGTGCAGATTGATCTGAAAATCCCTTGTCGATCTGATGTTCTCGTCCGACCAAAGAGCCTGCACATGATAGGTTGAACTTTAATGTTTCAGCTACCTCCCCTGCAAAGGCCATGCAAAGTTAAGGTGGCGTCTGACGAAGGATTTCCATCTGAATTTGATCGAAGGGACACCACGCCTTGGAGGTCGGAGCACGCCCCTGTTGGGCAATTTTTTCTGAGTATATGTACTCAGTTTTTGTATTTTTGAAGGTATCGATGGTTGAGCTAGGCTCCCGATTGTAAAGTTTTAACAAAGCACTGGTTGCTCTGGTTATGTATTGGCACTTGAGACTTCTTTCCTTATGAATTTCATCTTCTTTCCATCTCTTTGTTTACACTGTGTTAGAACAGCTCGGAATTGGAGGATCCAGTCAAGTTGCGTTGTTATAGGATGATGTATGTTGGATCACTGTAATGGTTGCATTGTTTCTAATCAGTCCTTGTATTTTCTCAACATTGAATGACTTGGAATTGGAGGATCCAGTCAAGTCACCCCTTCAGTTCCCCGAAGCTCTGAACCAAGAGGATCTTGTATTCTGAGTTTTTCTTCCCTAAGCTACTGAAAGGCCTGATGCTCGAAGCAGTCTTGCTCACTCATCTCACCAAGTCTTCCATCTGCTCATTTTACAATCAACTCACTGACGGAAGTTAGGCCAAGACCTCCTTTGTTTTTTACATATTAAGCCCAATTTTTTGAGTTTGAATGTTTTCTTCTCGAGTCTCTATCCATTCGGTCACCCCATTAAATTATTCGTGACATAAACTGATGGGCATTGGGCTCTTCTCCTGTCGCAATCCAGAAGTGACTTCTAACGCTAACAGGTCCAACTATTAGTATTGTAGGACTACAACATTCTGAGAAATTAAAGAGCCCTTCAGATGTTATAAAGCATGGACCAACTCATAGTAATGTGGGAAGAAGTTCTTCCATGAAAAGACAGCGATATGCTAAGAGAACTAAATCTAGTGGAGGTACTTCCACAAATTCATCTAGCGGAAATACCACTACAAGGTAGCTATCCAACAGTGACACTAGGTCTAGTGTTCCCAAGAAGAAGAAAAAAGACACTCACAGAGTTCTCTAACCAAGGAATTCAAGAAGGCTAAGTCGCCTACCTTTTATGGAGAAATAAAGAAAGGAGAAGAAGTCAAGGCTTGGTTGTTGGGGCTGAGAAAGTATTTTAAGGTCCATAATTACTTGGAAAATACAAAGGCTAAGATCACAATTTTCAATCTGAATGGAGGATCTTCCATATGGTGGGAGGACCTCAAAAGAGAGCAAGCTGACCTGGAAATGGTTTGAGAAATATTTTAGGAAGGCATATCTATCATAAAAATACTTTGATGGTAGGATTAAAGAGTTCCATGAACACAAGTTGGGGGAGCTTACCATGGATGCTTATGCCAAGAGATTCTTAGAGATATTGAGGTATTTTTCTTACCTCAAGGATGAGAAATAAAAAATACAATGCTTCCTCAATGGATTGCCACAATCCTATAAAGACATGATTGAATTTGATGAGGCTAAGACATTGGAGGATACTATTAGGAAGGCTAAGTGTTACTATGATCAATCCAATCATAGGTAGGACCCTCTTAAGGATTGGAAGAGAAAGGATAAAACTAGATTTCAAAAGAAGGGATTTAAATCATCCCCATATAATAATTCCAAGAAGGGTGCTCAGTTTGTTCATCCGAGCAGAAGTATGCACCAACAAAATTTTCAATCTTAGAGTGGAAATAGGCCAGCAGAGCAGGAAAGAGAAAAAGTAGAGGAATAAAATAAAGGACCTCTATAGTGTTGGCGTTGTGGAGAGGCACATATGTTGATATATTTCCCTCACAAATAACATGACATCAAAAGAGTCTACTATGTTCAACATGATACTGTGGTTAATGATGTGGCCAGAAGTGTGTTGAGAATATATGCAGTTGTTGAGAATCGACAAGAAGACCACCAAGATTATGTGGTGGAGTTGGAAGGTATAATTTCCAAGCAACCTATTTCTATTTTGATTGACCTTGGTTCTAATGTTAGTTATTTTTTACCTCAAGTTTTTGAAGCATATGCCCTATAGAAGAAGAAATATGCAAAGGCGTGGTTAGTTCAGTTGGCCATCGAGACAAAGAGAAAAGTAGGAGAGGTAATATAGGCTTGTTCATTTGAATGAGTGGATTTCACACTCAAGCAACCTTGAACGTCCTACCCTTAGGATTGTATGATGTGTTTTTAAGCATGGATTGGTTGGTCCTACATAAGGAAAGAACACGAGGGTGTTGCAAGGCATTCAAAAGCCAATATCGTTAAGGCATGTATCAACACTGCAACTCAAGAAGTATAGCCAAAACTTCCATACTCAATTACAAGAACTCCGATCGTCCATTTTCTGAACCGTCTTCAGCCATAGGATCAGGATCCCGCCACCTACACAGTCACAGTCCCTGGGTCACCATCCATCCTTGGCCCCCGGGGAGCCTTTTCCTCACATCCCACCCAGGTATGCATGCTCATGTTCAAAATTATCCAATAATTGTTCTATGTTCTTTATTTTCAGATATTTTTCACGTCGGGTATTTGGTTTTCATGTGTGCAGGAACTTGGTCATCACACACCAGTGCTTCCCCTTTAGGTATATGATCGAAACTAGCATGTATTCATTCCCTTTGAATATCAATTACATCTCCCTGTCACACCCTCTGACATTCGCCTCTAGGATCCCTCCATTCAGCTCTACAGTACTCTCACCTCCGCTGTGTTTTTTAGTACTGTCACCCAGTAGCATTCTCCCCTCCATGATTTTTCCCATTCATAGTCCCTTTTTTTGCACTTTGATAATCATGCTACTTTCACCCTATAGGGATAGGAGTCCCGATAGTCTTACTCATGTTCGAGAATCAACCACATACTCCTTCTCCTCATTTTGCTATCTTTCCCAATGGACTCCCAGGACATATCCTACCAGTTATCATTTGACTGCACCTCCACAGTATCATTAACCCTCCATTTCATCGACAATCAGTTTTCCCATTTGCAAACTCCCCTCCATTCATTTACCTCATACAAAAACCCACATATGGGGCCCCCACCCTCCACCAGTTCTCCATGCAACTTGCACCCTCACATGCCAAGCCATCTTGCACTGGGGCACCTATTTTTGTAGCTGCACACTTATCCCAAATTATTCTCTATTAATTTGGTAATTGAACGAATCCTTTGTCTCCCGCATTTACCTAGATTTTTGTTGTATCCCTTAGAAACCTTCCTTTTCTGGCAATGCAACCCATGTCACCCTTGGTTGGGGCATTCATTACCTCCTACTCTGCTTGACCTCGTCCATAAACCCTGAGTATCCCACGGTTCATATACCTCTTATCTCTAAGTTTGTCCACTTTGTCATTTCTTTAGCACAATTTAACCCACGTCTAGTCGTCCCCCTGACACTAGATTCAGTTTCATGGTTGTTGCCACTCATACTTCACATATATCCCCAACCAATAGAAATCTGGAGTCTCTCCACCTCCTTCCTTCGTCAATAAACCTCATCAGTTCTTGATCTCATCCAGCGGATTTCATGAATTTTTTTTCTTCTTGGAGTTGTGTCTCCCTCTCTGTTGACATCAGCACAGTTTAGAGGAGGGTGACATTATATTGACTCTAATTCCCTTTACAATGAGGATTCTTGGATGGAACAGAGAAAAATACCATTGTTCTCTGTTGTCGTTGACCCCCATAACATTCGACTTCAACTTTATCTCATGTTATGGTGGGTCTTACTTTGCGACTATTGCAGTTGTTTTTATATTTTCCAAAGACCTCTGAAATTTGTTGGGCTATCAATGCCTACGAATTATCGAAACGTCTTACAGGTGTCATCACCTCTTTTCAGAGTATGTTCACCATCAGAATCGTCCTTTTCCATTATCAAACTTCCCTGGAAGGTGTTGCAGTTATCTACGTCAACATACTACTTCAGTTAATGTATTACACATTTTTTTGAGTTACATGACACGAGCATGGGGCATGTCTGCCTCATTTGTACACAGTTTTGTTTTTTCACACCTAATGAACAGTTTGGGTCCCACAGGTTCCACTCTCCCTCTAGTGGGTCTCTCTTGCAATTCCTCTCAACACTCTCTCTTACAATGGTACTCTCAATAGAAGAAAACTTGATGTATTTTCACTATCCATATGCTCCTAACGTCACACATCAGGGGGCATCTGTTATCACTGAAATTTCATCCGCAAATGGTTATAGAAATACAACATCTCCAAACACCTATTAGTTCATCCATGGTATAAAAATTTCATTTCCAAAGGGTACAAACTATACAATTGGTTATAAAATCAGCATGTGCTCAAAATGCAAAGGATGTGCTCGAAAACATTGGAAAAGCGCACATGCGTCCGATGCGCGACTATGGACACAAAAATCCATGCACACTTCAGAATGACACATTACTGATTCTGGTTGGCCTCCCACCCACTTCTAGTTCATCTCCCAAGTCAATTTGACCCCCAAATCCGAGCTAAATTCAAGTGGGGGGATGGTCAAAGACCTAAAGGGCCCTTTGTTCACACTAAAGACTGATTGGATAATGCCTCAAGGCTTTTCTATAAAAAGAGGCCATGGGTGCACTACATTTCCAAGAATCTATTTGTATTGTTATGCTGCCTCTACTCTCTTGCAAGGAACCTCTTTCCTCATTGGAGCATATAAGCACCATTTCATTAGGCTATTTACATCACCTCTTGAGTGAATGAGCTTTGGATTTCTTCACCATTTCCTTTTAGTTTTCTATTTGTAAGAATATCTCCATCATTGGGGGTTCAAGAGCCCACCCTTGGAGGAAGAGGGGACCCATAATTCTCCCTTTCTCTTTGGTGTTTGCCCACTAATACAATCTATCCATTGGTGGCATGAATATCGGTCTTTTTTGTTGAAATAATGTAACTGCAAAGTGTATTCTTATTATTATATGATATATTATTCATTGGATCAATCCCCATTGTGGATTGATCATGTCAACTATTGTAATAGGACCAAATCCCTTTTTGTGGATTGGTCAATTGATAATTATAATAGCCAGAATAAGAAGTCGGCCCCAGCAGATATTAAAGAGGCCCCAGAATATATTAAAGGTGGTTATAACCACCCAGTTTGAGAAGTTGGCCATGCTAGTGAAGAGACACTTCACACATGCCAGTCTTGTATAAATAAAGAGGCCAACGCCTCACTTAGACACAACTCACTTTCTCATTTGAGAGACAAGTTTCGGAATTGCAGTTGGAGAATAAAGAGAGAGAGTGATGCATCTTTTGGAGAGGATCTTCTGTATTAGCTTGAGTTATCTCTTGGCATTGTATTGGCTATCTATAATAAGGAAGTTTTGCTAGGTTTTCTTCCCCTAGAGGGTTTCCCAGGATAAATTTTGTGTCTCTTGTGATTGTGTATTTCTCAGTGATCTTGTCTTTATGTTGGTGTTATCTATTGAAATGCAAAGAACTATAATAATTGCATAAACATTAACATGGTATCAAAGCCAAGCTAAAGAGAGCATCTTTCAAAAGAGAAAAACATCACTATTGTTGTACATGCAAATTAGGGCTTTTTGATGGTGAAGCTTTTCAGCCCCAAAACCATCTAGAAAAGTGAGCCATCCCTCAAGGATTACTTTGGCATCATTAGCGCACCTTTTCAGTGGGTGGATCTCCCAGAAAGTGAAACCCTAGTTTCACAAAAGTACCAGAAGTACCAGAAAACCAGTGAACCAGAAGTACCAGAAGTACCAGAAAACCAGTGAACCAGAAGTACCAGAAGTACCAGAGTACCAGAGGTACCAGAAAACCAGAAGCACTAGTCCAGAAATCTGCAGATCAAGTTTGGAAGGGTAAAAGTTGGATTTTCTCATATCCAAGCACACCAGACTACTCGCCCCAACCAAGCGCATCTCCTGGTAAGTTCAAAATTTGATTTTGAGCACTTTCATTTTTTGGTCATTTTCCTAGCTCCAGGTAAAAGATGTCTGCAAACACGAAGCTTGCTGACAAACTAGAAGGCATGGAAAACTTCCATGCCTGTAAGTATAGGATCGGTTTGATCCTTGTAGAGAATGACCTAGCAATATTCATCAAAGAAGAAGTGTCAGAACCCAAAGCTGCCGCAGAGAAAGCAAAGCATCAAAAGGACATAATCAGAGCCCAAAGAATCATTCCAGATTCAATCAAAGACCACCTGATTCCTTATGTGTCATCAAAGAACACTCTGAAAGAAATGTTTGATGCCCTAAGTAGACTATACGTAGGAAATAACATAAATCGAAAGATGAATCTATGAACTCAACTAAAGAATACGAGGATGCAGAAAGGAGAAACGATCCAAGAATATTTCTCTAGAATTTTAGAATTCAAACAACAGTTAGAAGAGATTGGAGACACCATAGATGAATATGAGCTCATAATGATGGCCCTAAATCATCTCACAAGACCTTGGGATGCATTCATCCAAACAATATGTGAGAGAATAGAGAAACTAAAGTTTGATAGTCTATGGGAAGAATGCATCCAAGAAGAAACAAGAGTAGCTAACTGTGAAGTGCTACTAGAAAGAGATGATGATCAAGCCCTAGCTACTCACACCAAAACAGGAAAGGAGAAACCCTACTTCCACAAGGAGACTCATAAAGAGCCTCAACGTCCAAACAAATTAAATAATAAAGAATCTCATTCAAGGAGATTTCAAAAGAGAGGACAACGAAGGGAAGGAGACTACACATCTATACAATGCTATCATTGTGACAAGATTGGACACATTGCGAAATTTTGTCCAGCTAGACGAGAAGAATACAAGAGGAAACATAAGAGGCACCATGCCCATGCAGTTGAATATGAAGAGTCACCTGCAAAGATGATAAGAGAACAGATCAAATACTATGTCTAAATCTCGGCCCTCTCGGGATTGGTAACACATGGAGAGGACACGTGGCTCATTGATAGTGGTGCCTCCAAGCACATGACAGGTCAAAAAAACATTCTCTCTTTTGTTTCAGAAAAGAAGTTTTCTCATAAAGTGACACATAGAGATAATTACCAATATCCCATCAAGGGAGTGGGACAATCAAACTACAAACTGAATTCAGGGAATTCATTAAAAATGAAGGACGTACTATATGTACCAGATTTGAAAAAGAACCTACTCTCCATTTCATCTTTAGAAAAGAAAGGCTACAGAGTTGTATTTATAGATGGAGAAGTTCTTATGTGGGATAAAGGAGAAACCATAAATGAATCAATCATCATTGGAAGTGAAGAAAATGGCTTGTATAGACTAAAGTGTCACTCAGAAACTGCCATGGCCCACACTATTGAAAACTCATGTGAACTTTTGCATAGAATATTATCTCACATCAACTACAAGGCACTACCATACATATACAAAGCGGTCACAGGTTTACCAGAACTTAAGGTTGACCATGAAGGCATATGCAATGGATGCGCACAAGGGAAGAACATCAAGAACCCTTTTTCGAAGAGAGACAACAAAGTAGAAGGATTCCTAGAACTCATTCATTCAGATGTGTGTGGCCCAATGCCATCAGCCTCCATTAGCAGGTATGTATATTATGTATCATTTATTGATGATTATTCTCTTAAGACCTGGATATACTTTTTGAAATCTAAAGATGAAGTGTTCAGTAAGTTCAAGGAGTTCAAAGCATTGATAGAGAATCTTTCTAAAAGAAAGATTAAGATACTCAGGTCAGATAATGGAGGAGAATATACATCAAAACAGTTGGTGAACTTCTGCAAATATGTTGGGATCATGAGGGAACTCACTACTCCCTATAATCCTCAACAAAACGGTGTAGCTGAACAAAAGAACAGAACGGTAATGGAAGATGTGAAGACTATGATCCATGATCAAGATCTTCCTATGTGCTTATAGGAAGAAGAAACAATGGTAGTTGTATATATGCAGAACCGATTGTCCCATAGTGCACTTGGGCTCAAGACTCAGGCTACCCAGTATTTATTCATATACTGAAAGAGAAGAGAAAGAAGTTGGAACCTTTAGGAAATAAGGGAATATTTGTGGGATACCGTGAGGTCTCCAAGGCCTTCAAAATTTATATACTCGGTCACCGCCACATTGAGATCAGCAGGGATGTGACCTTTGATGAAGATGGATCACTCAATAAATCAAGAAGATGCCAGCTTGAAGAAGTATATGAAGAGGAACCCATAATCCCCAGAACTGTAGAGAGGGAGGTTTCCAGAGTCGCAAAACCAGTGAGGGAAGATGTAATTTCCCCTGATGAGGAAATTCCATAAGATCATTATATAGTGGAATTTCAAGAACCACCTTAGATGACAATCTTCCATAAAAGAAATCCAGCTTGGGACAGAGAGCTTATTCAAGATGGGGAGAAGTATGGTGCACCCCAAGGAACCACGAGACAGGTGAAAAGACCAAATCCATTTTCCAGTTATATGGCTTTGATGTGTGACCTCCTAGAGAAGGAGCCTACCAAATTTGAAGAAGCCTTTCAAATGAAAGAATGGGCAGATGCCATGACAGAGGAATACCAATCCATAATAAATAAAAATGTATGGGAAATAGTTCCCAGACCGAAGAGTAAAGATGTGGTATCCTCCAAATGACTCTTCAAAATAAAACATGTTGTTGACGGAAGTATTGAAAAATATAAAGCAAGATTCGTCACTCAGGGATTTTCTCATAAAGAAGGCATTGACTATGAAGAGACATTTGCTCTTGTAGCCAGAAACACTTTGATCAGAGCCATCATAGCCCTTGAAACTAATATGAAGTGGAAGTTACACCAGATGGACGTAAAGACAGCCTTTCTAAATGGTTTCATCGAAGAGGAAGTGTATATAAAGCAACCTCAAGGATTTGAAGTTGAAGACAAGAAGTCTCGTGTCTATAAATTGAAGAAATCCTTATATGTATTGAAGCAAGCTCCCAGAGCTTGGTATGGCCATATAGACAGTTTCTTGACGAGATTAGGCTTTACCAAGAGTAAAGAAGATTCTAACCTCTACTTCAAGGTTATGAACGATGATCCAGTGATATTATTGCTATATGTGGATGACTTGTTCTTAACTAGAGAAGAAAAGCTCATCACCGAATGTAAGAAGAGACTTGCCTCAGAATTTGAAATGAAATACCTTGGCATAATGAATTATTTCTTAGGTCTTGAGGTATGGCAGAGTCCAGAGAGAATCTTCCTCAACCAAGGGAAGTATGCAGTCGAAATCCTGAAGAGATTCGACATGTTGAAATGCAAGGCCATGAATACACCCATGGAAGCGAAACTGAAGATATTGGTCAACACTTCGTCATAATCGATTGATGCCACCTTGTACATACAGATTATTAGATCGTTGATGTACCTGACGAACACCAGACCAGACGTGTGTTTTTTCATGAACACCTTGAGTCAGTTTCTGGTAGAGCCCAAACATGTTCACCTTGTGGCTACAAAACATGTGATGAGGTACCTTAAGGGTACATTAGATTGTGGTATCAGTTATGATGGAGATCATGATTTCACATTGAGTGGATACACTGAATCAGATTGGGCAGGAAGTATTGCTAACAAGAAAAGCACTTCTGGATGATGTTTCAGTTTGGGATCAGTCATGATCTCGTGGAAAAGTAGAAAGCAATCCATCATTTCTCTTAGCGCAGCAGAAGCGTAATACATTGTTGTGTGTTCTGCTAGTTGCGAAGCTATATGGCTTCGAAAGTTGTTGACCGATCTATTTGACCTAGAGATGGAAGAAAACTTGATCCTATGTGACAACCAAAGATGCATAAAGATGACAGAGAATCATGTATTTCATGATAAGTTGAAGCACATAGAGATCCAATATCATTACATCCGTGACATGGTGCAGAGAGGAGCCATAAAGCTCCAGTACATTAGCACGGATGAACAGGTTGTTGATGTGTTGACCAAGCCCCTATCTCATGTAAAGTTTGAGTACTTTCGAGATAAGCTTGGCATAGTCCGAAAGAACCTTCCTCGAAAGGGGGAGTAGTTGTTGTGATGAGATGTTTCCTACTTCCAACCTGATGGTTGTGACATAAGGCAGGACGTGTTCCTTGCTTCCAACCTTATGGTTGTGACGTAAAGCAAGAAGATGTGATGAGACTAGTACTAAGCTTCCGGCTATATAGTTGTGATGTAAAGCCAGTCTAATATCTTTCTTCGGACCTGATGGTTGTGACATAAAGTAGGACGTACACCTTGCTTCCGACCTTATGGTTGTGACGTAAAGCAAGATGATGAGATGAGGCTAGCACTGTGCTTTCGGTTGGATAGCTATGATGTAAAGCCAGTCTAGCATCCTGCTTCCGACCTTATGGTTGTGACATAAAGCAGGATGAGTATCTTTCTTCCAGATTTATTGTTGTGACGTAAATAAAGACTATGAGACGAGACTAGAACTATGCTTCCGGCTTGATAGCTATGGCATAAAGTCATTCTAGTATGATGATGATGAGCCAGCCTCATGCTGTGATGATGATGATGTATTAGTTTTATACTAATCCATATTGATGCAGATGATGATTGCATTTCTTTGAGAATGACAATGCCTGCCAATGAAGAAAACTTCCGATGATTTATAGATATGCCTGAAAGTGCTCCAAGATGATATTAATGATGTTGCCCTCCTGATGTCGCTAATGATGCAGACCTCTCTCTTGCCTGATGTTGTTGAAGAATACCTTCTTGTTATGGGGGAGTGTTGAAATAATGTAACTGCAAAGTGTATTCTTATTATTATCTAATATATTATTCATTGGATCAATCCCCATTATGGATTGATCATGTCAGTTATTGTAATAGGACCAAATCCCCTTTTGTGGATTGGTCAAATGATAATTATAATAGGTAGAATAAGAAGTCATCCCCAACAAATATTAAAGAGGCCCCAGAATATATTAAAGGTGATTATAACCACCCAGTTTGAGAAGTCGGCCCTGCCAGTGAAGAGACACTTCACACGTGCCAGTCTTGTATAAATAAAGAGGCCAGCACCTCACTTAGAGACAACTCACTTGCTCATTTGAGAGACAAGTTTCAGAATTGCAGTTGGAGAAGAAAGAGAGAGAGTGGTGCATCTTTTGGAGAGGATCTTATGTATTAGATTGAGTTATCTCTTGGCATTGTATTGGCTATCTATAATAACGAAGTTTTGTTGGGTTTTCTTCCCCTAGAGGGTTTCCCAGGATAAATGTTGTGTCTCTTGTGATTATGTGTTTCTCAGTGACCATGTCTTTATGTTGTTGTTATCTATTGAAATGCAAAGAACTATAATAATGGCATAAACATTAACATTTCTTTTGTTCTATTTCCCTTATTCACTTTAGTTTAGTTTCTTTAATTGTTGTTATCTTAGTTGTTTCTTGTGCTTGATGTTTCTAACTCTTACACTCATTTTTGTCCTGTCTAGCTAACCCAACCGGAATTGTAAGTGTCCTTCTTTTGCTTATTTAGGTGACGAAAAGGATACACCACGTGCTCTTTCAACTTTTTGGATTCATAACAAATTAAGAATCCATTCTGACTGAGGACTCCTCCTATTCCTTCTTTGCATGCATCTGTACACACTACAAAGTCTTCATTCGAATATGCAATGCTTAGGATCGGAGCACTGCTTAACAATTGCTTCAATTGTTGAAATCTTTCCTCACATTCCTCTGTCCACTGAAACTCCTTCTTCTTCCTTTGCAAGGAAGTGATAGGGTGAGATATCCTTGAGAACCCTGCGATAAACCTTCTGTAATAACCAATTAGACCCATAAAGGATCTGACTTCTGTCAAATTCTTTGGCGCTGACCATTCTCCGATGGACTCAATCTTCTTAGGATCTACAACAATCCATTCCTCAGATATAATATGTCCCAAATAATGAATATTCCTTTGATAAAATGATCACTTTCTCAACTTGGCATCTGGTTGGTGCTCTCTTACCACTGCAACACCCTCCTCGGATGTTGTTCATGCTCTTCCTCGACTTGGAATACACCAAAATTTAATCTAGGAAGACTACGAATTTTGTCTAGATTGTTCCTGAATACACCATTCATCGGGAACATAAAGGCTTAAGCGGGTGCATTTGGCCATTAAATGCTTTCTTGTGAGAACTCGTAATAACCATATCTTGTTCTAAAGTGATCTTGTTGATTTCTCCATCCTTTATCCTTAACTGGTGATATCCCAACGCAGAGATCTATCTTTGAAAATATCTTAGCATCCAGCCAAAATACATTCGAAGAGGTCATCAATCGTTGGCAGAGGATATTTGTTTTTTTAGAGTTACTTTGTTCAATTGTCTGAAATCAATACACAATAGGACATCCCATCTTTCTTCTTCTGAATGGAAGGTGCACCTAAAGGTGACACACTTGGGCATATATACCTTCCTTAGGAGCTGCTCAAGCTACAATTGTAGTTCTTTAGCTCTGGTGTACTCACTCTGTAAAGATTTTTTGACATTGGAGCTACTCAGGCATCGGATTTTATAGAATTCAATATCATCTTGAGGGTTAGTCTAGGTACCTCACGATAAATCCTCAAAACTCTTTTAATTTTAGCATATGCTTGTGTTGAGACCTAATCCATATATGCTTCCTCCACATGGGCTACAAATGGTGTGACCTTTAAGTAGCACTTATTAATTTTGATTGTTGAGATTTCTTTGATAGAAACAACTCTAGGATTTCCTTGGACTATTTTCAATTTCCTTCCTCATCCCATGCAGGTGAATGTCTTATTATGATAGTTCAATATGGCATGGTGTTGATCCAACCAGTCCATCCCAATTAGACATTCATGGAACCTACCATCCCAATTAGACATTCATAAGAACCTAAAGGTAGAGCATTCAATTCATCCTTTGTGCTCAGTCCATTCATGTCTACTGGAGAGGACTTAACTAACTTAGTGACTTTTCTCTTGGTTCCTATAGCGAGATGCACTAACCAATAATTTTCATGTTTTATTCTTGACAAATGGAAACTTTCCACCACTCTAGGATCTATATAACTATGGATAGCCTCTGAATCAATTAAAATAGTAAAGGCATGGTTGTTGACCATACCTTCTACTTCAATCATGTGCGACTGATATTCATCTTTCCTGTTGTCAAGGGCTGCGTAGATCCTTGGAATTCTTGAGTCTCTCTCCTTGTCCAACTTATTTTCTATTCTCTCCAGACTCTTCATCAACTTTAAGTTGAATTCTCCCTATTGTTCCTTAAATTTCATGAACTTTCTGCTATCTGCTCGGTGATTTTGGGCATCTTTCTGCAATCTTTCAATGATTTTCATCATATGACCTTCCTTACCTATCTCTTCTCCATGCCCATTGGAGTTAGACCCTTCAAATCCCAAATGAACATCCATCCCTTTTGCTTCATTCCCTGATCTAGAAGCATTTTGTGCCTCCTCCATTTAATTTCACTCAGTGTCAACTCTATTCGGTTATGGCACCCATTAAAATTCTACAAACAAAATGTGCAGACAACTCAAATTTTTCAGGCCATCATTCCTTAACAAATTCCACAGCATTCATAAACACATCTGATTACAGAAAACTTTCAGATTACAAATCTGACAACAAATTCTTGGAGTTATGAATTAACGTACTCGTGAAGTAGATTCGATCAAAAGTCCACGTCTACCAAGAATCCAACGGCTGACACTCGCTGTGGAACCTTAGGCGTCTAAGTTCCGGGACTTCGGAAGTTTTCACATTTGCACACCCCAAACCATTAATCTTCGAAACACTCCCACGTCACCTTAGGTGACGTTATTACATTCCATCGCTTAAAGTTTTCCCAATTGTGGGGGCATGAAACGGTGGTTTGGAGTAACCCACCTTTCATACCACAATTCTTTTGACGCTGACACGTAACCCCTCAGTGAAACCGCAGTTCAGATTGTGGGACCGCCTTGGAGAATTAGCTTTCGTGCAACTTGGGTCCCCGCAATGCCTTCTGGCCATTGATCTTGATGTATCTTGATCAACTCCATGGTGGGTCCTCTGACCTTTAACTATGTTACGTAACCTCAAGCCCTACTAACCCTTCTCACACAGGATGCCACATGGAGGAATACTAGCGACTGATACGTGGCCCATTCAAATGGTGACACTTGTCATGTTCCAAATGCCTTTTCAATATTCCACGGTTCATAATCCACTTACAATTGGAACACAACCCATGTGTCCACGTCACCTCCAGGTAACATCATCATGACTCACCACTTCGGCTCTTTGGGCTTCGGGAGTTTCAACTCCTCTACGCTCACTTTTGCCCGGGGCACTTTCTCCCGGAGTTCATGATCTACCGATGTGTGTCCTTCAAAATCGGATGGTTGCGATCTACTTCAGAACTTCAGGTGTTTGTCACACTCCACACTTGAAATCCTCCGAAATGACTTTCCTTTGCTTCCCTAGACACAGAACTAATGGTCTAGACTCCTTTCCTACGATCTATGGTGTAGATATCCTTCGGAACTTTGGCACTTTGGTTTTTGGCTTTTCTCATATCTTTGCATTCAATTTCACCGACGTCACAAAGTCCGAAGTGCTTCCAAGTTATCCTTTCTTCACTTTCTCCAGATATGACTATTGTAAAGGTTTTTCTTCTCCTTTCAAATAGAGATGATGGCTCCAACACCCCAAGTGTTGAGCTCTCTCTCTCTGTGGTCAAATACCATGCCGACTGTGGTTTTAATCTACGACTACTACTTCTAAGCTTTGTAATACAACCAAGTAACCCATTGGCACTTAGAAACATTCTAAGGTTTGAAATTAGTTCCATCCGAACACCATTTCCACTCGAAACCTTGGCTCCAAAGACCACTTATCCATCCCATCTAGGCTCAGCATCGAAACGTTGGGCTCTAATACCATATTGTAACGTCCTCGACCATCAACCCCACTGTTGGGAAATGCTAATATGTGAAAACATTCTCATACTTATATATATAACATGCATTAAATCAAATTAACACATTTAACTAAACAATACAGATTAATCACAAGATTATTTCTAACATATAGAAATAATGGAATTAACAGTAATTCATAATTGCATCGAAATACATGATAATATTGATAGCATCACAAACATGCATTTTAATTGAAATTAAACACATATTTATACTTATCTTTGAAACTATAGTAACTCCACCAACTACGTCCAGACCTTACACGAACCTCCCAGCCTTAGACCATGCTTCTCATCATGCTCAGTAGTGGGTCACCCCCAAGTTGGGACTAAGATCCACCCAAGGCAAGGGAATCCTAGACTAGGCTAAGGTTACAGGAAAACTTCACAGAGCAACCGAAAGGATTCTCTCCAGGAGCCTTCTTACGCCCACTACTCACCGAATCTCATTCCCCACATGCATGTTCCACCCGGGAGTATACACCTTCACAAGCACAGTTCATCAGTGCTTCACCTCCCTCTCCGGGTCTCAGAAACAAGTCGGATAAGGAATTCTTAGAGCTCTGTAGTTGGTGTTGGGATCTCTCTGGGAGAAAACCACTTCCTAGGAGACTCTCTCTGGGAGAAAACCACTTTCGTAGCTAGTGTTGGACTCTATCTAGGAGAAAACCACTTCCCTAAAGACTCTCTCACCTGGAAAGAGTTTCTCATGGGCCTGCCAACCTGCCTCTTCTACCACGGGTTTGACAACCCACTTCTTCAACCAATTTCAACCCAATTCCTGCAAGGTGAGGATGACAACAACAACAACTAGTCAATTCCACTCAGGTAACATAGAAGGAAGCAACTCAAAGGCAATTCAGGTACAGACTTGACTCTGCAAGAGCGGATAGGCTGGGCTCACTGGACACACAGGTGACACAGATGAATCCACAGGTTTGCCACTGGTTTTCAGGGTGCATGACAAGGAATCCATGTAGAGGTCGAACACAGACTCCACGGTTTAGAAAGAGGGTGTATCAGCTTCTCAAGAAAACATTGCAGGCTTTGGGTTTCAAATCTACATGAGGCATACAGAGATCAAACGCATCGGCAACACAGTTCAGACAATAGACGATGGAATGGAGAACGAACCCCCATCGGCTCAATTCTTGGGTTAAATTCCATGTGCATGGGTCAACACATGTCACCCATGAAGCTACATGCACTCCATCAAGTATAAGTTCC
>SNQJ01S0181728.1:9814-26337 GCA_010110895.2 Picea sitchensis | reverse complement strand
ATACAATGGAAAATACAAACATTACACATAGATTTTTCCCCTGGAAACCCAAACCGGGAAAACCAACATATTCTATATTCATTCATAGTCATTCATTGTTTACAATATAATATACATATAGGAGCCAACGACATCCAAAACCCTAACCCAATGATTTGGATTAGTCAACAACCCTAATTTCTTAACCGGAAAGAGAAAACCATCAACAAAGAAACCATGTGCTGAAAAACCACCTAAATATGTGACACGTTTCCTGAGGAAAAGAATATAACACATACCTAACAACCCTCGCCCTAAAACTCTTAAGAGATTGTGTGGTTTTCTGGGTTTAACGGGCTATTACCGAAAGTTTGTTCGAAATTATGGAAAAATTGTAGCTCCTCTCACTTCTCTCCTTAAAAATAATGCTTTCACTTGGAATCAAGTTGTTGATCACTCCTTCCAAGACTTGAAAGATGCTATGTGCTCGACCCCTATCCTAGCACTTCCAAACTTCACCAATAATTTCTTACTAGAATGTGATGCTTCCAAGAAAGGAATTGGGGCCATCCTCATGCAAGATGGCAGGCCTTTGGACTTCACTAGCAAACAACTTTCAGAGAGACCTTTGGGCCAATCCATTTATGAAAAGGAAATGTTAGCTATTATGCGTGCTGTGGATCTCTAGTGTTCTTATTTATTAGGACAATGCTTCCAAATAAAAACTGATCATCAGAGTCTCAAGTATTTTCTAGAACAACGACAACAAAAATGGGTGACCAAGCTATTTGGCTATAATTATGAGATTATTTACAATAAGGGAAAGGAAAATGTATTTGTAGATGCTCTCTCCCGTAAGTATGAAGAAGATGGGTCCCTTTTCTCCCTCTCCTTCATTATACCAGATTGGTTCCAAGTTGTTCATCATGAATGGATGCAAGACCCTAAAATTTATAGCATAATCCACCAATTGCAACACAATTCTCCATCTTCTCTAGGGTACTCTTGGCACAATGCAGAGCTTCACTACAAAGTCCGTATGTATTTATGCAAGCACTCACAACTTAAATCCACAATGCTTTCTGAACTTCATGCTTCCCCCACAACTGGGCATTCAAGGTTTACCAAAACCTATGAACGAGTGAAACGTTCTTTTTTATGGGATGGTATGAAACATGATGTCCACACCTTTGTGGCTGAATGTGAGGTCTTTCAACGTAACAAGGGAGAAATAGTCAAATCTCTAGGCACACTCCAACCTCTTTCGACCCCCTCTTCTATTTGGCAAGATATTTCTATGGATTTCATTGTTGGCTTACCTAAATTAGGAAATAAGTTAGTCATCATGGTGGTCATCGATCATATTTCCAAACATGCTGATTTTTTTCTCTTCAACACCCATTCACCGCATCCACAGTGGCTCAAATATTCATGGATAATATCTTCAAGATTCATGGCATGCCTAATTGTATTTTCTCTGACATACATCCCACTTTCACCAACAATTTTTGTGAATAATTATTCAGGCTATAGGGCACCCAATTGCATCTCATCACCACATATCACCCCCAGACATATGGCTAGAATGAAGTTGTCAACAAGTGTTTGGAAACATATTTTAGGTGTTTTGCATCTGAGAGGAAAAATCAGTGGCTACCCCTAGTTGAATGGTAGTACACTACATCTTACCATATATCTACTCGCATGACTCCTTTTGAAGTAGTATATGGAAAAAATCCCCCATTGATTCTCTCATACATGCCAYGGGTTTCAAAGGTTAAGGAGGTTGAAAAAAATATTATAGTTCGAGAGGCTATTCTTCATGCCCTCAAAGAMAATTTGGTCATGGATTAGAATCACATGAAGCAACAAGCAGATCAAGGTTGTTCCGAACGTCAATTTGATGAAGGGGATCATGTGTTTCTTCGACTGACACCTTATAAGAAAAATTTACTCAAAGATGAACACTGTGAGAAACTTTCTCCCAAATTTTATGGTCCTTATATCATACTCAAGTGAGTGGGATCAGTGGCCTACCAGTTAGCTCTACCCAGTTAATCGAAGATCCATCCTGTTTTTCATGTCTCTTGATTAAATAAGGTGATTGGAACTAAGTGCCAAACTCAAACTGGTTGCAGCCACAAGCAGTCTTGGACCAATGCGAGCGTCATCTCCGCCAGTGAACCATCAAGGAAGTGTTAGTCCAGTGGGAATATACAACTCTAGACAATGCCCCCTGGGAGCCGACCTCCATTTTCCAACAATTTCCTCATCTTAAGCCTTGAGGACAAAGCTTCTCTTCAAGGGGAAGGCATGTTAGGGACCTAACCTCCCTAACCCCTCATGTAGGTATAATAATGTATTTCCATGTAATAAAGGCCAATATTAATAATGCCTAGCAATAAGGAAGAATAAGTCAAATGTAAGAAGACCTAATAGAAGCTTCTACTTCTAGAAGTATCTTCCTCTAGATTGTTCTTTTGGATAGATAGATTTAGTATAAATAGGAGTAGAGGGTATGGGAAGTTTTATCTTGAGAATTATTGTAATAGAGCGCTGCTTTGCTGGAGGTTTCCCCCTCAAAGAGGAAAGTGAACATTGTTTCCTATCAATAAAGGTATTATTTTGGTGTTGTGGTTTCATATACTGTGTTTTTTTGCTATTATTCTCTACAATATTTCTATTTCATGCTATTATAATAGATCTGGGACCTTACAAATTTGTGGTCTTTTTTTGGGGCTTCAAACCCACAAGAAAAGCCTAATTTGATGTTGACTTGTGAAGGGGATTCTATGATGACCCCTAAGGATTGTATATAAAGGAGAGAAGTCATTGTGACATTTTGTATCATCATAGAAGGATGGAGTTAACATAAGTGAGTCTGCAATTGTGCTAGGAGGTTTGGTGATTTCAACAAAGAGAAATTCCGCTAGGGTGGAGAATCTGGCCTAAGGTTGAGGACTCTCTATTTTCTATTATTGTAAGGGAAAGACACACCTCATGTGTGGGAGAGAGAGACAACCTCAAAAGGAAGATATCGTTATGATATACTAACAATTTGTTACGATATACTAACAATTTTTACGATATACTAACAATTTGTTTGGCTGCATGGAATTGAGAAAATTGAAGGGGAAATGGTGTTGGATATGGTAGGGATGTAATCCCATACAGAAGAATGATATCTACTATTGCAAGAGCCAAACAATTATGAACAAAAAGACTCATGTTTGGGAAATTATATTTTCCCGTGTAAAACAAATTTGGAATTTTATAAAACAAAACTAATTGTATGCATGTAATGCTGATGGGATGATTGCCACATGTTATATATTTCTAGTAGAAGTCTAGTAGCAAGTTGGCATTTTTCTGCGTGACAACACCTTAGAAAATGATGGATCACTTGAGGAACTATATAATAGTGAAAGGGATGCCTGAGCATAGAGGGTGAGTTGTATTGTTGAAGAACCAGGTTGTCAGGCCTGAAGAGTGAACTCTAGTGTGAGTTGCACTGTTGAAGAACCATGYTGTCTTGTGTGAATCGTGAACTCTAGTGTGAGTTGCACTATCGAAGAACCAKGTTGTCAGGCATGAAGAGTGCACTCTTATGTGATTCAAACTTTAGAATCAAGGTTGTAGTTGGTTATTTTATTGATATACTTCCTAGCAGTGAGTCCCTTGAGTTCCTAGTAGGGCGATTCCTAGTTACTTATGCCAGAGTGATCCAGGATCTTTTCATCATGACTTATAAAGAATTGCATTAAATGAGCATAAATTAAAGTGCACCATTAAAGAAGGGAAAAATAAAAAATGAAGAGTAATAAGCACCAGATCTGAACACAAAAACTTGATAATGGAGTTCATCCCTGGTGGACTACGTCTCCAGGTCATGCTCTCAAATGGGTAGGCTCTTTCATTAACTCAGCAAAATAATTTGGCAAATACATGAATATACCTCATTCTGAAATCAAGATGCATAAATAATTCTCAGATCATAAAAAAACATCATCACTGGATTCGTGGTGTCAAATTTCCCAAAAATATATGTCTCCATGCTCTGATCTAACTCTGGCACTCCCAGGCCCAAGAGGAATTCTGTCTCGATTTCTGTGCCCTCTGAAACCTAGAATTATGATAGTCTTGTCTTGAAATCCATGCCCGCAAGTCCATAAGGTCCGCGCCTCCTTCCTGGCTCTGGGTGGATTGTACCCTTTTAATTAATAAATACGAGTGGATATACCAAGTGACATCAGTGGTGCGTTGGTTATGGGCGGAGTTGCAAAGGCATTGTGTATTGAGGAGGTTCCAGGTCGAATCCCACGAGTCTCCAATTTTAAACGTTGGTTTGTATATATATATATATATATTGAAATATATCCATTGCCCCGCTAATTTTAGTGGATCCACTATCTATACTTCCATCCACTGCTAACATTGGCATGGTCCACCAGATTTGGCAGACCCACCATATTTTTAAAACAAAAATTCATTCACGGGTCAATATTGGACATTTTCGGTATGCCACGTGTCACCCAATGATTGGGCCACATGGCACCCACCGATAGGTACACCTGTATGTTGACGCTGCTTCCCTGTCACTCTATTCTGACACATGGTGCTTCCTGGGTGGTGCTACGTGGCACTTTTCTATTGGTCCACCGGGACCCCTGAAAATCCCATTGGCGGGTGACACATGGAAACCTCCGGTGCTGCCACATGGCATGCTGACATCATCAAACCGTACAATAAATTCACCCTTCCATGTCAACTGTTGACGTCAACAATATGGATGATGATATGGCCCCATTCTTATTGGCTCTATTTGACCACAACTTTGACGGTGAGTATCTTTCAAACCGTAACTTCGTTTGACGATCCATTTGCTGCGTTAGAAATATTGTGACATGCTATTCACGATCATGCAATTTTAACTGAGGTTTGGGAAATTTGAATTTTTTCCCTTTCTCTGTTTGCTGGAGCCATTCTGAGTGTTCCGAGTTGCCTTTGTGAGTTCAGAGCTATTCTTAGCCTTCTCTGTATCCTTTTTGGATCATGCCTTCCCACTGAGATCTTTTTGGACCACCAAAATATTTCATCAATCAACTGGTAAGTGAGGGAAAATTCCCCTCAGTTTGTCCTTCTTGATCCACTTTTCCCTTCTTGGATGTGTTTCTTTTAAGCCTACTTGAAGATAATCAACATCACCCCTGCATGAATTCCTCGTCCTCCTATCCAAGATGATATATTCCTGTAGCTCATCCAAGTACTTAGGTGCAAACTCATCAACTAATGGTATTGAAACTTCCTCATCTTGATCCATGATCATGGGAGGCTCAAAAAGTTTCAAGTTCTCAACATTCACAACTGAGTAAATATGCATATAAGGTGGAAGATCCAGACAAAAAGAATTGGTACCTCTTTTCTCCAAGATAGTGAAGGGTCCATAACGAATGGGATTGAGTTTCTTTCCTTCACTCTTCAATATCTCCTTGCTGATGATCAACCTTGTGCTTGCCATGCTGATATTTATACTGTGTTTGACTTTTCTCGAAATGTTCCCTGACTGCCTGGAGTATCTGCTGAATCCTCTAGATGAAATTGCAGGCTTTGTCCTCTATTCATTCTTCATTTACATCAACATATCTCCTGTACATCAAGTTCAAAGGAACCTTTGGTAGGTACCCAAAACATGTCTCAAAATGTGAACTCTGAGTGGATGAATGTAAAGCTCGGTTGTACGCATGTTGTACATAGGGTATCTATTCATACCATACCTTGGGACGCTTCCTACAGTAGCCTCGAAGAAAAAGTACCACTGTTTGGTTTACCACCTCTGTCTTTCCATCGGTTTGTGGATGGAAAACAATACTCCTTTTCAATTTTGTGTCCATCATTCTCCACAAGATAGTCCAAAAGTCCCCAATGAATCAAGTATCTCTATCCAAGACAATAGATGTGGGTAATCCAAAGTGAACCCAAACATGCTGAAAGAAGAGATTAATAGTCTTCTCAACATGATTTCCTTTTTACAAGGCATAAAGATACACATCTTGCTAAACCTATCCACTACAACATACAAATAATCATGACCCCCTTTGGTCATGGGTAAACCCCCTACAAAATCCATGGATATACTTTCCCATGGATGGGATGGACTAGGAAGTGGTGAGTATAACCCCAGTTTTCTATTAGTGGGATTACAAGTAGAACACATCACACACCCCTTTACATATTTAGTTACAATTGCTTTCATTTGAGGCCAATAACAAAACCTCTAAAAATGAGCCATAGTTTTTCCTACTCCAAAATTCCCAGACACAAGAGAAGTATGAGCTTCTCGTATTACATGGACTCTTCACTTATAGGAATACATAGCTTTCTGAGATGGTAGAGTAACTTTCCCTGTAGACAATAGTTCTCTACCTGTGCACCAAGGGTTAGCTTCATATATACTTCTTTAAAATCTTCATTGATGGCATATTGTTCTATATAGCTATCATGAGATAAATAAGCATTATTCAAAATTATAGAAGCAACAATAGGAGGTCTAGAAAGCATATCAACTACCTTGTTACTTGTACCCTTTTTGTACTTGATTACCAAGTGAAATTGTTGTAGAAAACCCATCCACCTGTAGTGCCGATATTGTTGCAATTTGGTCTGTGCTTGAAGATACTGCAAGGGTTGGTGATCTGTATGTATGATTGTATCCTTTCCTAACAAGTAGTGCTTCCATTTATTTACACTTTGGACTAATGCATACAATTCTTTATCATATGGAGGATAGTTAACAACAACTTGGTTAAAAGTTTCAGAGTGGTAACAGATAGGCTTACGATATTGCATTAGTATTTCACCCATGGCGTATCCGTTGGCATCTATCTCGATCTCAAAAGGATTTTGAAGATTTGATAGTGATAATACTGCTGCGGTACTGATCTTTCCCTTCAAAGTGTCGAAATATTTTTGTTGCTTTCGTTCCCATTGAAAAATGTTCTTCACACTGGTTAAGGAATGCAAAGGAGATTCTATGGAGGAGAAGTTGGGAATGAATCTCCTCTAATACTCGACTGCCCCTAAGAATCTTTGAACTTCGGTTACACTTTTTGGTTCAGGCCAATTTACAATTACATCAACTTTGGAAGGGTCAATTTTCAATTGCCCTCCTCCTATAATATGACCTAAGTACACAAGTGCAGTCTTGCCAAATTCACATTTAGACAATTTTACATACAACCTTTCCCTTTGCAAAGTATCAAATACTTTCTTTACATGCCTCACATGCTCATCCCAAGTCCCGTTAAAAACAAGAATTTCATCTAAATATACAATCACAAATTCATCTATGAAAGGCCTGAATACATCATTCATCACATGCATGAAAGTTTCCAAAGAATTACAAAGACCAAATGACATAACCAACCACTCAAACAATCCCTGTTTGGTTTTAAAGGCAATTTTCCATGCATCCTGTTCTGCGACTCTGATTTGATGATATCCACTGCATAAATCCAACTTAGTGAAATAAACAACATTCTTCAATTGATCAAGTAAATCATCTATGCGAGGAAGAGGGTATCAATTTTTCACCGTGATTTTATTTAAGGCTCGATAATCGACACACATTCGCCATGTGCCATCTTTCTTTGGCACCATCACGACCGAAGAACCAAAAGGAGATGAAATGGTCCTACTGACCCCTTGATCCAATAAGCCCTGTACCTACTTCTTGATCTCTGTCATCTCCACAATTGACATCCTGTACATGCCCACATTAGGAAGAGGAGAATCTTGGTGAAGATGTATCTGATGTTGTATTTCCCTCTTAGGAGGTAATCCATCTGGTTCCTGAAAAATATCATCATACTTAGAAACAATATCAATGAATTCCATTTTATGAGATGGATCACACCCTTGGAAACTGTTGGATGTCCCGACATCTTTCTCTTTGGAAACCATGTGTACATATCTCTTATTAGTGTTTATAAGTCTTTTCATTTGACCTGCACTAACAAGTGTTGTATTTACCCTCATGCTGTGAGCTCTAACAATATATTCCACTCCCCCCTTAGTAAGGTGGTATTTGGTCTCATGACGAAAGAACTGCTTTTCTATAATAAATATAAGGACTTCCCAACACTATGCCGCATATATCAAGTGGTACAATGTCCAAATCTACTTCATCAATCAATTTTGAAGCAATAACAAATCTGATCCTACATTGTTTGGTGACATTAAGTTTTTCTTTGTCACATACCCAACCGATGAGGTTTCAGATGTGTTTTCGTTTCAAGACCCATTTTCTTGACATGTGCTTTAGATATTAAGTTTACTTGGTAACCCAAATCAAATAATGTATCTATCTTAGTATTTTTAGTTACAACTCTTATGTGAAATAACTCATTCCTCTTTCGTTCATCAACATGAGATTCATCATTGGAACTAGAACTAGCATGAAGGTAATATTTACCTTGTACTCCAACCACTGTGATATTTCCTTCATCTCTTGAATCGGAACCAATATCTTGATGTACTATAGCAATGGTCTTTGTCATCCCCTTTCCACCGAATTGTTTCGGTTTCTTTTTTGGATGCAGTTTCCAACAATGTTCTTCATCGTGACCACCCTTCTTGCCATGCGTGCAAGATGGGTTTCCTCCTTTTCTCGTCACTATAGCGGTCTTCTTGTCCTTCCTTTTAAACATATTAAAAGTCTTCTGTGGTATATTGGAAGGTTTCTTTGTGGGATTTTCTTGAACATGTTTTCCCCCATTCTCAAGGTGAGTGGCTTGCACGTAAACTTTGTCAAGACTAGTGGGGTTAAAAAGAGCAAAGTATGTCAAATATAACTGTGAAGTGCACCAATATACTTCATTAAATTTTCATAAGAATCCAAAGGAATGTTCAATGCAAGATCTTTCTTCCTAAATTCTTCTGTGACACTTTGTACAATTTGTTCTTTACTTTGCCTTAAAGTTTGTCATTCCATCATTGCTTTATGTAAATACCCTAATGGATAAAATTGCTTCCTTTTCGCTGATTTAAATTCTGACCATGAGAAAAGAAGATTACCACACTCACTTTTGTCCTAAAGCTTTCTCTCCCACCATATGAGAGCGGTGCCTTCCAACCAAAGAGAATCCAGTTGCACTTTAACTTCCTCTTCATCAATATGATGGACACGACAATACACTTCAACCTGTCGGATCCAATTATCTAGATTTTTAGGATTATCATCTCGATTAATCATAGGTAAAGCAAATTTTACATCAAGATTTAATAATGGTTTCTTAAAAGAGGCTTTATGGCTAGAACGATGAGAATGATGAGAATGCTTAGAGGAAGAATAACTAGAACTCGAAGGTGAAGATGGAGGCTCAGGAGGATCTCCTCCATCCCCTTGGTTTACCAAAGCATAACCATCTGTATGTGATTCCTTTTTCTTCCCTTTCTTATTCATCCTCTTCTCGTAATATGCATACATTCGCTCGACCATTTTTGACATGCGATAAAAGACCATGTGAAAGTTTTTCTCCTGTTCATCACGCTTGTCCTCTTCTGCCATTTTCTTCCTTCTAGATACATGACCAACTTTGGGATTGAAAGTCTTAAGAGTTCCTTCACCCTGCTTATGCTTGGCCCTAGTAAGCATTCACACTCAACAATTCAATTCAAAGATGACTGCTCTGATACCAACATGATCTGTGATCTTTTCATCATGACTTATAAACAATTGTATTAAATGAGCATAATTTAAAGTGCACCATTAGAGAAGGGAAAAATTATAAATGAAGAGACATAAGAATCATATATGAACAAAAAAAATTGATAACGGAGTTCGTCCCTGGTGGACTACGTCTCTGGGTCCTGCTCTCAAATGGGTAGGCTCTTTCATTAACTCAACAAAAGAATTTGGAAAATACATGAATATACCTCATTCTAAAATCAAGCTGCAGAAATAATGCCCAAATCATAAAACAAACATCATCACTATATTCGTGGCATCGAATTACCCAAAAATGCGTGTGTCCATGCTCCGATCTGACTCTGGCACCCCCAGGCCCAAGAGGAATTCTGTCTCAGTTTTTCTGCCCTCTCTAAACTACAATTATGGAAATCTTGTCTCGAAATACGTGCCCACAAGTACGTACGGTCCACGCTTCCTTCCTGGATCTGGGCAGATTGTACCCTTTTAAGTAATGAATACGGGTGGATATACCAAGTGGCATTGGTGGCGCGTTGGTTATGGGCGAAGTTGTAAAGGTGTTGGGTATTGCGGAGGTTCCGGGGTCGAATCCCACCGGTCTCCAATTTTAAACATTGGTTTATATATATATATATAGTAATATATCCATTTCCACACTAATTTTAGTGGATCCTTTATCGATACTTCCATCGACTGCTAAAATTGGCGTGGTCCGCCAGATTTGGTGGACCCGCCATATTTTTAAAACAAAAATTTGTTCACGGGTCAATATTGGACATTTCCTGGATGCCACGTATCACCCAATGATTGGGCCACATGGCTCCCACTGATAGGTACACCTGTATGCTGACGCTGCTGCCCTGTCACTCCATACTGACACATGGCACTTTTCTATTGGTCCACATGGACCCCTGAAAAGAACATTGACAGGTGACACATGGTAGCCACTGGTGCTACCACGTGGCATGCTGAAATCAACAACCCATATGATGATGTCACCTTGCCATGTCAGCTGCTAACATCAACAATACGGATGATGATGTGCCCCCCTTTTGACTGGCCATGTTTGACCACAACTTTGACCATTAATATCTTTCAAACCATAACTCCGTTTGACAAGCCGTTTGCGCTGTTAGAAATATTGTGATGCCCTATTCACGATCATGCTGTTTTCACCGAGTTTTGGGAACTTTGATTTTTTTTCCCTTCTCTGTCTGTTGGAGCCATTCTGAGCACTCTAAGTTGCCTCTGTGAGTTCTGAGTTATTCTTAGCCTTCTCTATATACTTTTTGTATCATAGAGAGACCTTGATAAATGAATGGTGTAGCTCGAGGGACCGAGGAGAGTGAAGGGGGAACATTCCTTGGGTCAACATTGATAAATGAATGGGACACCATTCCTTGGGTTGGGAAGGTCAATAGGAAGAGAGTTGGTGGAAATCGGGATAACTGTAGGAGAATGCCAGTGGCTTATGTATATGTTACGAGTGAGGGTGCCTTTTTATTTGTTCTTTTGGGGGTTGGATGTGCCTATGTATCCATGGTATTGGGGTCAAAGTGTCTATGTAATTTGTTTAGGCTGGAATTCCCATGTGATTTCGAGCTAGAGAGTCTATATGTTGATTATTGGTGGGGGAGCCGAAATTGTAAAATGAAATTACACCTGTAGGGTGTTGTGCACTTAGGACAATGCAAAAATAATGGGGAGGGGATGCAACATCCCTAGTTCTAATCCCCATGAATTATAATGTAATTTTATAAATGTGAATTAGGCTGGTGATCCGATGCATTGGGCGGTGAGCCCGTATTGATTTAATGTGGTCGGGGGACGATTTTCATATTATGAACATTGAAATAGTTAATAAAATTAACAATCACTGGTTGTGATACAAAAGAGATGAATAATGATGGGGGGATATGATTCCACAAGAGAGAAGGGTCCAAGGGGGAATTATTCATGGGTATTAATCCAACCCACATTCTTGAAATTATTATCTTTGTGTATAACCTTCTATTTGTTGATTGAGTGTATGAGAGGCCAATCATTAAACTCATGTATGAGGGTGGGTATGAGTGGTCACATCCCATATTTATTGGAGAGAATGGGATGAGGTACAATCATCTTTGAGAAGAGTGTGATTCAAGAAAGAAAGGAAGAAGAGGAAATTCATACGCAAAAGAGGGGAAAAGTTTTACATACAGATTTTGGGTAGAAAAGAAGGGGATCGGTTTGGGAAGAGGACCAACCATGGTATACTTGAAGGAAACCATTGTTTGGATGTGTTTTTATGTGGATATATAGGCCTATGTGCTGGTAAATTAGGTTGTAATCCTGTGGTGCGATTTCTTGTTGAGAAATGTCTTAGAGCCTCATGAAAGATGCTTTGAGAAAACATGAAACAACTAAGAGTTCATAGAGTTCCCAATTGAGTGATTCTTGTCCAAAAAAATGCACTAGTGGTCCTGATAAATGAATGGTACAACCCGAGGTACTGTGAGTAGTGAAGGGGGTACATTCCTTGCGTAGTGCAGGTTGTGGGGAAAAGGGAGAGCTGGAGGTTTGGAACTACTGTGAGACTAGAACTTGGGTTTCTGGGTGCTCTGTGTGGAGAGTGGATATCTAGTAGGATAGATCTCCTTGTGGACTCATAGCCTCAGCTCAGGGTGGATTTTTGATGAGAGAAAGTGATTATCAGTGCCTATGGTTGGGAGGTTCATCCTTCATTTGCAGCCAATTGGATAATCATTAACAAATAAGTGTTTATGTTATGTTCTTATGTTAATTCCATTTTGTAAATAATTTATATGATTGNGTTCATAGAGTTCCCAATTGAGTGATTCTTGTCCAAAAAAATGCACTAGTGGTCCTGATAAATGAATGGTACAACCCGAGGTACTGTGAGTAGTGAAGGGGGTACATTCCTTGCGTAGTGCAGGTTGTGGGGAAAAGGGAGAGTTGGAGGTTTGGAACTACTGTGAGACTAGAACTTGGGTTTCTGGGTGCTCTGTGTGGAGAGTGGATATCTAGTAGGACAGATCTCCTTGTGGACTCATAGCCTCAACTCAGGGTGGCTTTTTGATGAGAGAAAGTGATTATCAGTGCCTATGGTTGGGAGGTTCATCCTTCATTTGCAGCCAATTGGATAATCATTAACAAATAAGTGTTTATGTTATGTTCTTATGTTAATTCCATTTTGTAAATAATTTATATGATTGTTGTGTGTTTTTTGTTGCTTGAAAAATTGTATTCATGTTTAATATACAATTTAGATGCATTTAGAACCGTAGTATCAGTCAAATGGTCAAATATGTGTGTGATCTATGGCTAGTAATCTATAGGAATTCGATTAGCAGTAAATCTTAATATTTTAATGAGTTTCCACACGTAATGTTTCTCAACTAGGCATTGGGTACATTACATTATGGTATCCGAGCTTTTGGTTCAAACACCGAGCTTGTATGGGCTCAAACTAGAGAAAATTGGTGAAATTTTCTATTGCTTATTTTGTCTGTGACCGTTTTGGGGAAACATGATATTTTAAGAGAGAAATCCCCAATTGTGTGAGTGAAATCTAAGTTTGAACGACACTGGACGGTTTAACAAGGTTAATGGAGTAGAGTGGTGAAGTTGTAGATTGAAATTCGACCTAGAATAATCAAAATTTGAGTTTTAATGGCCGCCTATAGAGTTGCAGGAAATTTGGAGATTGACGCCTGGGATCATGCTTAATCTCGTGATTGATGGTAGATATTCACTATGATAAATTTAAAATTCATAAGGATTCAACCATTTAAAAGGTTTATGGGATCAACCACCAAGATTAAATTGGGGGTTGTGAAAGGGATTAGATCAACAGTCCAGATCAATTAGAGAAAAGTCAATTTTTTTCTAAGTGTGAAGTTTGACAATAGAATCCACCGACGACTAATGATCAGATCGATGAGTTTGGAAAAGTGTTGGAATTTTTCCGAGAGAAATCATCGACGACCAATGGACGGATTGAATGAAATGATGAAGATTTGGGTTGACCATAAAACATCTCTGATCGTTGATGACCGATGGTCAAGGGTTGGCCGAATCTACCGAAGTGTTTTCAATCACCGATGGAAGTTACTAAAGGCCAATGGGACAGTGGTTGGGTGTTGGATGATTCGGTAAAGTGTCCCAAACAAGCAACAAAATTTGTCGATGTCTGATGGGATGATGGTCAGAGGTCGGCCAAATTTTGTGGAGTGTTCAAACAAAGCAAGAGAAGTCACCAAGGGCCGATGCACTGATGGCTCGACGTTGACCAAAGTCAGTGAGGTATCTGGGTTGTCCAAGAGAATTGATTGATGGCCGAAGGGGAAAAGAGGATGATTACACCATCATCCTCATTTCATGCCATGTCATCATCCATGTGTCATGCCACATCACCCAAGTTGACACCTCAATATGACATGTCATGCCACGTTAGCATCCATGTGTCATGCCATGTCAACAACTGCCACGTCGACCAATAGAAGCAGTCGATGGTCGATGGTCAAATCGACCAATTTAGGAAAGAGTTCGACAGTCATCGGGGATCATCGATAACCAATGAGTTGATGGTAGGGAATCAATAGAATCAGTGAAGAGTTTTTCATTCATCAACAAATATCGCTGATGATTGATTTAAGATTTGTTTGAAAATCGGGTGTTAGGGAAATGGACTAACGACCGACGATCAGATCGATAGCTTTGGAAAAACGTTTTGTGCATACAAAGGATGATACTAATCTCCGATGGATGACAAGGTCATATAAACAGTTTATATGTATCATGATTTGAGATCAATGATTAATATTTAAAGAACTGTTAGAGTAGTAAAACAATGAATTTTGTGTGAAATTATTTTATGAAATTTTCATATTTTTGGAAGGTCATTAACTTTTGGGGCATTTTTGAGGCCCTAAACGACATTTTTAGAGTGTACCAAGTCACACTTTGTGTTTTTGGATCAAATAAAATAACTCAAAGAGAGCTATCCAACGAGCAAAACGGTTCGCGAAATGGAGCTCCTATGAGAAATTTATAGCCAAAACAATGAGGGTAAAATTTTGGCACTAGTTTTACTTCCTAAGGGCATAACTCTATGCTTAGAAGTCCATTTGGGGCACATGAGTAGTCGATGTAAATATTATGACCCATAGAATCTAGCGGTGGAGTCATATTTTGGTTATAGGTACCTAAAAATATGCAGGAAGAGAAATAAGACACCTGTAGCATACATGAGTAAATTGAGTAAAACAACCTAAACTTCTCTGGACCATAAATTTCAGCTCGGAGCTCGGATTTGAGCAAGAAAATAGTTGTTGTAATGGTATTGAGGAGTAGAAGACATATGTAAATGTAGAATTTTGATTTGGGCAATTAAATTTCTCATAAATTAATAAATAGATTTCCGTAGCAATAAAAAGAGTGGGATTGCAACATGTAGTTGTTATAACGTTTCACTCAGATTTCAGATTGAGGTATGAGTACATTCGTTGGGAAGCTGTTTTGGGGAGGAATGAATCAAGAAAATAAAAAATTGAATTGGTGAAATGTGTCCTTCATAAATTGATGAATAAATAACCTGTATTCTATATGATGAAATGTTTTATGCTATGCATATTTCTACTAGTAAATATTACATGCATATTTATTGTAGAATTAGAGGTACATAAAGAATTTTTAGTTCTTATATGAGGACTGGAGTCATGGAAGATAATCAAGGATCTTACAACTATGAGGAATAGATCAGAGGTTTGCATGTTAGCATGAGGAATGCTGAGACCGATTCAAATGGAAGAAGAGATAGGAAAGATCCCGTCACTATGAGAAGTCGATTGAGGTAATAAAGAGCTACATGGAAAGTAATGAAAAGTGGAATTGAATTCCATGAACCATGTAATTATTTGATGTACAGATTTTTATAAATGGTTTCAAAGTTTGGAGAAACTTTCCTAATGGTAGAGGTGAGTTCCAAAGGTGATTATTGTGTAATTAAGAGTGTATATGCTTAGGACAATACCTATTCATAATATTAGAGGCACACTTGAAGAGAAATATCTTAACAAAAGAGAGGCTAAGATTACTAACAGGGCATTGTTATTAAGAAGAAGAGCACTTTGTAGAGAGTGTTGNTAATTAAGAGTGTATATGCTTAGGACAATACCTATTCATAATATTAGAGGCACACTTGAAGAGAAATATCTTAACAAAAGAGAGGCTAAGATTACTAACAGGGCATTGTTATTAAGAAGAAGAGCACTTTGTAGAGAGTGTTGTGTGAAAAATATTTCTAGAAAGAGGACAATATTATGGAACTGAGAACTGTGTGGGTCTATTCTAAATTAATTCCAGGGTCCATTGGAAAATAAAGAGGTTAAGGTTGTGAAAATGGTTGAAGCATCAAAGAAATGCATAGGAAAGTGCAGGGAAGGTGTTTCAAGGTGATCAAGGGTCTAAATAAAAAGAAATATTAGTATTCAAATTCTATAGATATTCAATGGATGCAAAGGAAGGTAAATATATATTTTTACATAGGGTATGAAATCAACACGTAAGGAATTCCATTTCATGCATAAGAATCCAAGAGGAATCCATAACCTTGAAAATAGAAATATAGTAAAGGCAACAAACATTGCTGCAAGAGAAGGAGAAGGGATATCATGAGATGAGGTGTGACTTATGGCTAGATCAATCATCTCTATGAGAAAGCATGGGAATGTAGGAAGAAGGAATTGTTAGATATAATCCAACAACTTGTTGGCAACCCAACATATTTTCAACTTTTTTTTAAGCATTTAGCTGCCTACCTGGGGGTCATACAATT
>SNQJ01S0181727.1:0-19230 GCA_010110895.2 Picea sitchensis | reverse complement strand
CCTTAAATCCTAAGGGAAGATTCTAGGCATCTAGGGCCATCAAAGACATGTTGAACCACCAAAAAGGACCTTTCCAGGGTATCCTTGTTGTCCGAATGGGGATAGAAAAATTATGAGTTTTTGAACATTAAGTATGAGTCTCTACAACATGGATATGGTTAGGGGAACAAAACCAAGAGTTAGGCCCTAACTGAATATTATAGGATTCTAGGGCCAAGAATGACATCTTAAACCATCACAAATGACCTATCGAGGGTATCAGTTTCTTCTAATTAAGTATTTAGGTACCACTAGAATTTTTTAGCACTAAGTATGAGTCTTGAGGAATTAGAAATGGCTAAGGGAGGAAACATGAATGTTAGGTCCTAAAGGAAGCTTCTAGCCATCTAGGGCCAAGATGGATGCCTCAAACAACCACACATGACCTCTTTAGGGTATCATTGGCCTATGATTGGGGATGTTGATGCAAGTAAGTGGTTTTGAGTAGTATGTATGTGTCCCAAGGCCCTACAGATGATCTAGGGAAGAAGGTTATCCCTTAGGTCCTAAAGAAATATTTGAGGCATTCAGAGTCGTGAACAATACCTCAAATCACCACACATTACCTCTGAAGGGTATCCTTGGCCTACAAGAAAGGATGTTAGTGCCCTCACAAGGTTTTTATCATTAGGTATGGGTGCCACAGAATTGATATGATTGAGGGGGGAACCCAAGCCTTAGCTAAAGTACAAATATTCAAGGCATTCAAGGTCAAACACAACACTTCCAACCACCACACCTGATGTCTCAAGATCTTACACAACATCCAATCCTCAAGGGTTATGAATGACACCTCAAACAACCATAGATGACCTCTCGTGGGAACCTCTAGACTTCAAGTGGGCATATGGGCATCGTTAGGAAATTTTGAGCACTAGATATGGGTCTTGAGTCCTTGGACATGATTGACAGAGGAAACCAAGAGGTCCTAAAGGAAACTTCTAGGAATCTAGGGCCATCAACAACATGTTGACCCACCACAAAGGACCTTTCGAGGGTATCCTTGGTCTCCATATGGGGATAGTCAGCATTATGATTTGTTGAACATTGAGTATGAGTATGTGGAGCTTGGATATGGTAAAGGGAAAAAACCCAAGTGTTAGGCCCTAAATGAAGCTTTGTTCTAAGAAGAATTTTTTTTTCTTTGGAGTATTTATTGCTTATTCACTATTTTTTTGGTTTTGTCTAAATTGACTCAAAACCTAAAAAACATTTATAGATTAATCAGTGAATCAAAACAATGAAATTTTGATTCGCTAAAATGCTTTCTTTTGAAAATGATTGATTTTTCTTTCAAGCATTTATTGCGTATTCACTATATATAAATGGAAAGAACATGTACGTGTTCCAGAGACCACACACATTCTAGAACAAATGTGCATGCACTTTTTTTACTAAGAATTCTTATGAATGTTTCTAGAGGTACGTCTAACAAGAATGTGCTATATCATTTTTGAACATTCTTGAGTTTAACGACTATGAATAAAACCTACACATGTGATATGAGCCCGTGATAGGGGTCTTTTCCCTTGTAGTTGGATCTGTCTGCCATTAAGATGTTTCACACAAAAAAATTAGGTATGGAATGATGTGGTAGGGAAACAATATCCTAAGGCCCTCAACATTAATCGAGGGAGGGAAACAATAATATTTGGCTCTAAACATACTTATCAAGCTCAAGTATCATGAGAAACACCAATAGAGATCAAGTGCCTTGATATAGTGGAGGGGGAAAACCCAAGCCTCAACTAAAGTACAAATCTTATAGGAATATAGGGCCAAAAACAACACCTCAAACCACCACATCTAAAATCACAATGTTTTAGGTTTCTTATAGGGCTCAAGGGTCATGAATAACACCTCAAATAACCATACATGACCCCTTGAGTGGATGTTTTGCCTTCAACTAGGGATATGGGCATCATTAGGAGACTTTGAGCATAGGGTAAGGGTATTGGGTCCTTGGACATCATCGATCGGAGAGGAAACCTAGGCCTTAGATCCTAAGGGAAGCGTGTAGGCATCTAGGGCCATCAAAGATATGTTGAACCACCAAAAAGGACCTTTCCAGGGTATCCTTGTTGTCTGAATGGGGATAGAAAACATTATGAGTTTTTGAACATTAAGTATGAGTATCTACAACATGGATATGGTCAAGGGAAAAAAAATTAAGAGTTAGGCCCTAAGGGAATCTTATAGGCTTTTAGGGCCAAGAATGACACTTTAAACCACCACAAATGACCTATCGAGGGTATATGTTTCCTCTAACTAAGTATTTAGGTACCACTATAATTTTTGAGCACTAAGTATGAGTCTCGAGGCCCTAGAAATGGCCAAGGGAGGAGACACGAAAGTCAATCCCTAAAGGAGGTTTCTAGCCATATATGGTCAAGAAGGATGCCTCAAACGACCACACATGATCTCTTTAGGGTATCATTGGCCTATGATTGGGGATGTTGATGCAATTAAGTGGTTTTGAGTAGTCGGTATGTGTCATAGGGCCTTATTAATGATATAGGGAATAAGGCAATGCCTTAGGTATTAATTAAATCTTTGAGGCATTGAGAGTCATGAACAATACCTTAAATAACCACACATTACTTATCAAGCATATCATTGTCCTCTAAGAAAGGATGTTAGTGCCCTCACAAGGTTTTTATCATTAGGTATGGGTGTCAAGTCCTTCATATGATTGAGGGGGGAATCCAAGCCTTAGATAAAGTAAAAATATTCAAGGCATGTAGGGCCAAGAATGATGCTTCAAACCACCACACCTGATCTCTCAAGATCTTACACAACATCCAAGCCTCAAGGGTTATGAATGACACCTCAAAAAACCATAGATGATTGCTCAAGGGGACCTCTAGTCTTCAAGTGGGCATAAGGGCATTGTTAGGAAATTTTGAGCACTAGATATGGGTCTTGAATCCTTGGACATGATTGAGAGAGGAAACCAAGAGGTCCTAAAGGAAGCTTCTAGGAATCTAGGGTTGTAATACCCCTATTTCCACTAGTTTGTAAATATAACTATAACTGGCCAAGAGACTATGGAGGACTAAATATGTGTGAATGTTTGATTTCATGAACCTTTGTGTAAAAGGGTCAATGTATGGATTTTTTGTTATTAATAGAAATTAGATATGTGTTGCACAACTTCTGAAAGGGGGGGTTTGCCAAGATAGACCAGGGATTCTATGAGAGAGATGACGAGGGGAAACCAATACTGGTTGAGATTACCCCCACCAGACCAGTACCTACTCGTTGTAATTGATCAACATTCCTCTGACCTAGAAATGAATTACCATTCAGGATGGTAGTTGGAAGGCCATCCTCAAGAGTTAATGAGGATATGGGATAGGGTACCCATCTATAAGGCTTCCAAGCCTGACCAAAAATTGGGATTCGGACCCACACAACCTTTCGGAGGAAGGAAAGAAAGGAGGTAATTCGAGGGACAAATATAGATCTAAAAGATAGCAGAGTAGAGAAAATTATCTCCAAAGAAGAGAAGTGAGCATGCTTCGACTTGGGAGTTGAGAGAAAAGATGAGAAGCAATATTGGTTTGGCTGTAAGAAGACTTGGGAAAGATTTCACTACAAGCTGATAAACGAGGCTGGGGAGCGACTAAGGAAGTGATTTTGTAGATATCCTTTCTTGGAGTAGAGAAAAATGGTTGCCGAGATCATGTGGGAAGAGGAGAGTAAGCTTTGTCCCTGATTGTTGTGAAGCAAGGAGAAAGAATCTTTCTCAGAGCATCATGGTCTAGCTCGGGGGTGGCCAGTGGTAAATACGTCAGGAGTGGTTGTGCCTATGGTTGGGAGGAAACATGCATCCCTTTCAACAATTGACTCACATTCTCCATTTCTGATAAGTATTATCATACTCTGTATAATGTATATTGGATGTGATGATTGAATGAATGTTTTTTTGGTTAAGTCTTGCAGTTTTAGAACCGTTACTAGAAATGCTCATTTGTTTTTGTACACTGCTATATTTACATGGTTTTCAATTTATCTCAGCTCAATTGTTATCGATTTATGGGTTGTGACTCCATAGGAGATTCGGGGTAGGATTGACTAATATGTCTAAGTCATTCTTATCCTTTGAATTCCCCTTAGCGGGAATGCCAATTTCATCTTTGTGGGAGAAAATAATTTTCCTTCATAATATACACCCATATGACCGAGAGATCATGCCCATGTCCTTAACCCATGAGATGCTAAAAATATTAACGCTTAGACCACAATATTTCCCAAAGGACCCATGTGACCATGGTCTGGGAACCCTGTGCTAGTCCAAAAAGTGCTAGCTCTTTCGGATTTGGGACTTCGATACTCATGAATCCACAATCCTCAAAAACATATGAAGGCTGAATTAGTGAATTTATGAGGGTCATAGATATGGGATCTAGTGTGGATCTCTCTTATTCGTTAGATCATACTTAGGAGGGGAGGATAGTAGTGGTCTAGCGCTGAAACTCCCGAATGTCAGAGTCCCAAAGTTAATCGAGATCGTTGAAAGTGGAGGGACAAGTATCCACAGATCAATGACTATCTAGAAGTTTGCGTATTTGGAGTTATAGGTATGTGTGGGTTTCCCCAAACTCTGCAAGCTGGAGTAAATCCTGGCCGTGAATTTTAGGTACACGTGGTGACCGATCAGGCGTGGTCTGGAGAGGAAGCTGAAATATTTATGTTGAACCCATGAATGTCAAACTTTCGAGGTGATGTGGACTGTCAATCTTCGGGATCCATATCAACCGTCGATCTAATAAACCACCCTTGATTACCCAACCGACCAGGAACATGTCGTGGAGTGACATGTGGCCCCTACTTGTCCCATGTCTAAGGTTCTCCATCGAATTAAAGTCGTTGGATGAGAGGGTATGTGGAAAGTGAACCTATAGTTTGAAGACTTAGCACTCTGGAGGAACCTGGCCAAGAATCTACAGAGTGTGAAAACATTTGAATTCACGAATGCCAAAATGAGTCTCTGTCATTGGTAGGATGAGGACACTTGGCACCAGATTAGAGAGTTTGGAGACTTGGCTCTTCGGGGAATTTACAAACTCGGGATTTGGTAAGCTCTGAAGTCTAGAGCCATGAAGTAATGAGAGTCGTAGATTTATGGATCCACGTGAAATCCTATTGACAATGATATTGAAGGGTTGGGAAGTTATTAGTCCAAGATGATGTGGCATGATGATTTCAGTCGATGTGATGTGGACCCACATTATGCTTGCCATGTGTCACCCATATATGGCAGATTCATAGATCCCTTATGACTATTAGAGCATGAGACGTGTCACCTCCTAATGAGGACATGTGTCATCCCTAGCCCTCTTTACATGTCAGCTTTTGGTTCATGCATTCATGGCCAACCTGGTTGGTGACATGTCCGAGACTCCGAGAGTCTGGATAACTTCAGGATTTCGGAAGATTTGGGTGTAGTATAGTATAAGGATATTCAACAAATATCATTGATCACCAAACGTCGAACATTTAACGATGATTGTCGATCTTCGAAACGTTTAACAATGATTGTCGATTGTCGAAACGTCAAAAGTGTAGACGTCGACCTGTGTTTGTCGACTGTTGAATGTCGAGAAGGGGATGTTCAATGTAAAACATCGAATGGCTAAGGCTACGTGGAAATATTTTGGATATTCGAGGATTAGGAAAAAGGAGTGTTCAACGTCGAACGTCAAAGACCCCAACTAACAATGCTCTAGTAACTTCAGGAGGCCATAACTTGTAGACCATAGCTCACATTTTAGTGTGGTGGCGACCGTTAGAAAGCTCGCGATGAGCAGTAACCCATGAAGATCCTAGAATTAAGATTTGAGATAGTTAGGAAGAAAAAACAATTGATGTCGCATCGCTAGAAAGGACATTTAGAGGTCAGGTGTGTTACAAATTGGTATTAGAGCATGGCAACAACACTTAGCCTTCTTGGGCTCATGCACGAGTCGCATAAAAATATTATTAGAGACTTTACGGGGTAACAACCTACCTTACCCTTATTCTATAAGAAACATGTTTGAACATATATTGAAGACAGGAAAAAAACCATCTATTGTTGATATATGTTTTGAAAGTTTTCACTGTATATTGCTAATGTTTTCAAATAAAGAAGTTGACTTCACTTTGAAATGATATGTGTTGTTCATGAATTGGCATATTAGTAACTAAGAAAAAATGGTTTTTCAACACTCAAGCAGTCAGTGAACAACGCGAAAACTACATTGTAAGGAATGGTGATGCACCATGAGTTGGGGGAGAGCTCCCACAATAGAGAGGAGGAATCTAATGAAAGGAGGGTGGTGGAAACCACTCCATATTTGGCCAAAAATGTAAGAAGCCTCAAGGAATAATTATAGAGATATAAGCCTGACAATGAAATGTTGATAAAGGATTAGGAAAAGTAGACTGAAATTAATGCAGTCCTACTGCAAAGTCTATCAGATATACAAAGACAACTACAACATGGTCCAGCTACCAGTCATGTGAATAGAAACCATACTATGAAAACTCCAAGTCCACCTAAGATACAAAATCATGGTCCGAAAAGTGGCCACACCAGGAAGATCACCTCAAGGAAGGCCCAACATGAAGTGAAGAGACACTCACCGGAATGTCTCTCTAAGGAAACTGACAAGTCCAAGGAATCTTCTAGTGGAAAAGTAGTTCCCATTCTCATACGAGAGAAAAGAAGAGGAAACACTCCAAGAGTCATGACCCTAAATAATTCAAGAAATAAAAACCATCCACCTTTGATGGAGAGATTAAGAAGGGGGAAGAAGTAGAAATTTGGCTACTCGGCCTGAAGAAGTACTTCAGAGTTCATGACTACTCTGAGAACTTAAAGGCTAGGATAGCCATTTTCAACCTGAATGGGAAATCTTTCATTTGGTGGGAGGACCTTAGGAATGTGAAAGGAATCCATGAGAAGGACTTGTCATGGAAAAAATTTGAGAAATACTTCAAGAAGAAGTGTCTTTCAAAAAAGTACTTTGATGGGAAGACCAAGGAGTTCTATGAAATTAAGTTGGGACAACTGACCATAAATGAGTATATCAAAAAAATTCTTGAGCTGATGAGGTATGTGCACTACATAAAGGATGAAAAGGTAAATATGCAACGATTTGTTATTGGATTACCTCAGTCCTATCGGGATAGAATTGAGTTTGATGAGAAAAATACTCTACAATATACTCTTCGGAAAGCAAGGTATTGCTATGATAAATTCAATAAAAAGACAGAACCCCATAAATACTGGAAGAAAAAGAACAACTTGGGATTCAAAAAGAAGGGGTTTAAACCCTTGAGATTTAAGAACTAAAGGAAGAGCTCTAGGACGATTCTTCCTACCAGAAGTGTGTATCAACATAATTTTCCATCCCATAGTGGAAATAAACCCTTCAAAGTAGTTCCAAGTAAGACTGATAACACGAAGAGAGAACCCTTGAAATGTTGGGGTTGTGTAGAGGAAAATTTGTTGAGCGACTGTCTACATAGGAAACAAAACAATGGGATGGTCTACAACATCCAAGAGGCTACCATAGTTAATGATGTTCCTATGATCATGCCACAAATCTATGTAGCCTTGGATAATAAACAAGATCACCACCAAGATTCAGTGGTGGAGATGGAAGGTACGATTGCCAGCCATCCTTTTTCCATTTTAATTGAACCTAGTTCTAATTTGAGTTATGTTTCCCCTCAAACTATTGATAAATGTAAATTGCAAAAATTTAAACAAGTTAAATCATGGATGGTACAACTAGCCACTGGAACAAAAATAAAAGTAGCAGAGGTCATACCAGCATGCCAATTCGTTATAAGTGGTTTCCCCACCCAAGCGAACTTAAAAATACTTCCTTTAGGATCTTATGACCTCTTGATTGGAATGGATTGGTTGGCTGCAAACAAAATCAAGTTAGACTGTTACAGTAAAACTTTGGAGTGTGAAATTGAAGAAGGAAGAAGGGTAACCCTACACGGGATTCAAAATCATGTCTTAGTGAGACAAATATCAACCCTCCAAGTGAAGAAGTATTGTAGAAAGGGATGTCCCTTTTATGAAATACAAGTACTAAACTCTATTGAGAATGAAAAAACCCATCCTAGAGGACCATCCCATATTAAGAGAATATAAATATGTATTCCTAGAAGAGGTACCAGGTCTACCTCCAAGAAGGGATATTGACTTTTCAATAGAACTTGTACCAGGAGCAGTGCCAATGTCTAGAACACCCTATAGAATAAGTACACCAGAGCTAGTTGAGCTCAAAATACAACTGAAGGATATGTGGGACAAAGGCTACATTCGGCCTAGTGTGTCTGCATGGGGAGCACCAACCTTGTTTGTGAAAAAGAAAGATGGCACACTCAGATTGTGCATAGATTACAGACAACTCAATAAAATGACCATCAAGAACAAGTATCCCTTACCAAGGATCGATGAATTTTTTTACCAATTAAGGGGTGCTACAATATTATCCAAGATTGACTTGAGGTTTGGATACCATCAGGTCTGAATTAAAGATAAAGACATCCTTTAGGACAAGATCTGGTCACTATGAATTTGTGGTGGTTCCATTTGGGCTTACCAATGCACCAACCACTTTTATGTCCTTAATGAATAACGTATTCAAAAATTTATTGGATAGGTTTGTGTTTGTTTTCATTGATGATATCCTAATCTATTCCAAAAATAAGGAAGAGCATGAAGAACATCTCAAGCTAGTACTCCAAGTACTAAGAGAACATCATCCCTATGCTAAGCTTAGTAAGTGTGACTTATTCCAGAAACAAGTCCATTACTTAGGCCATGTCATTTCCTAGGAAGGAGTGGTAGTTGATCCTGACAAGATTAAAGCCATCATGGATTGGCCTACCCCAAAGGATGTATCTGATATCATATCCTTTATGGGCCTAGTAGGATACTATAGGAGATTCATAAGGGGATTCTCCAAGATTGGTTTCCCAATCACCTCCCTTCAGAAAAAGTGAGTTAAATTCATTTGGACATCAGAATGTGAGGAAAAATTTCAAGAGCCAGAATATCTTCTAACCAATGCGCTTGTATTGAATATTGCAGACCCAAACAAGGACTTCCTTGTGTGTACAGATTCCTAGAAGGAAGGGCTCAGAGGATTCCTTATGCAAGAAGGACATGTGATTTTCTATGAATCCATAAAATTGAATTAGCATGAAGTCGATTATGTGACCCATGATATGGAATTGGCTTCCATAGTGCATGCTTTAAAAATGTGGAGGCATTACCTCTTGGGTAGAATATTTGTACTTATGACAAACCATAGTGGGTTGAGGTATTTGTTTGACCAACCAAAACTTAATGTGAGACAAGATGGGTGGATGGATCTCCTTAGTGAGTTTTATTTTAAAATCAAACATATCAAAGGAAAGGAGAATAGGGTGGTTTATGCCCTTAATAGAAGTATGAAAGTAATTCACTTGGCAGTTGTAAGTGCCAATGAATCAGACATCAAAGAGAGGGTCAAAATTGCACAAGAAACAAATGCTTTTTTCAATACCGTGACATCATACCTAAAGCAAGAGACCACGGGGATCAAGTACGAAGGCTATCAAATTATTAATGATAGTCTGCTGACTTACAAGGGAATATTGTATATTCCAAATTTTTATGACTTGAAGAGGTTCATAATGGATGAACTACACAAAATACCATATGTTGGTCATCGTGGTTATCAAAAAATGATCACGGCCACTAGGAAACTATTTTGTTGGCGCTGACTGAAAAGGACATAGTTGATTACTTAGCTAAGTGTCTATAATGTCAGCAATTTAAGGTAGATCATTGACACCCAACAGGGTTTTTTTCCGCCCCTACCAATTCCTGAAAGGAAATTGGAAACCATCTCCATGGATTTCATCACAGGACTACCAAGATAAACCAAACAAAACGATGCCATCATGGTAGTTGTCGAAAAACTAAGAAAGGATGCTCACTTCATACCCGTCAAGTCAACTTGCAAGACAATATATATTTCCATCATTTTCATGAAAGAAATATTTAGACTGCATGGCATGCCTAAGGAAATTATATTTGACGAAGATACAAAATTTACTTCAAACTTTTGGAAATATCTGTTTGTTGGTTTTGAAACGAAATTGCTCTTCAATAGATCCTATCACCCTCAAACTGATGGGTAGACAGAGAGGGTAAACCAAGTTTTCGAAGACATGATGAGAATGCATGTAATGCATCAACCCAAGAAGTGGGAGGGCTACCTAACACTGGTAGAATTTGCCTACAACAATTTCTATCAAGAGTCATTAAAAATGAGCCCTTTTGAAGCCCTCTATGCAAGACAATGCAACATTCCAATTAGCTGGAACAACCCAATAGACAAAGTTACAATCAGGACAGATATGCTAAAGGAAATGGAACAACAAGTAATTTATATCAGACAAAATATGAATATAGCCAAGGATAGACAAAAGAGCTATGCAGACATGAAAAGGACTCCTAGAGAGTTCAAAGCTAGGGATCATGTGTATCTCTGAGTTAGACCCAAGAAAATATCTTTGAGGATGGGATCTTGTGTGAAACTGGCACCTTGCTATTGTGTACCCTTTGAAGTTTTGGATAGAGTGGGGCCAGTAGCCTATCGGCTAACACTTCCTCCCACAGTGAAGGCACACAATGTTTTCCATGTTTCTGTATTAAAGAAGTGGGTACATGATTCTAATCATATTATTGATTGGTCTATAATTTAGGTGGAACACAATGGAGAATTCCTGCTAGAACCTCAATGCATAACAGACAGGAAGGAAACCCCACTCAAGAATAAAACCATTGCACAGTTCAAGGTGCAGTGGAAACACTTTGGCCTAGATGAGGCTACATGGGAAATAGAGGATGCCATGAAACATGCACATACATTTTTGTTTAATTTTGTACATACAGAGAACATCAGTAGGTAGAACATCGAGGAAGATGTTCCTTTAAGTGCGAGGGGATTGTAATACCCTTGTTTCCCTAGTTTGTAAATATAACTATAACTGGTCAAGAGACTATGGAGGACTAAACATGTGTGAATGTTTGATTTGATGAACCCTTGTATAAAAGAGTCAATGTATGAAGTTTTTGTTATTAATATAACTTAGATATGTGTTGCACAACTATTGAAAGGGGGTGGGTTTGCCAAGATAGACCATGGATGTTATCAGAGAGATGGTGAGGGGAAACCAAGAATGGTTGATCTGACCCCCACCAGACCAATACCTACTGGGTGTAATTGCTCAATAGTCCTCGGACCCATAAATGAATTACTAGTCAAGATAGTAGTTGGAAGGCCATCCTCAAGAGTTAATGAGGAGATGGGGAAGGATACCCATCTATAAGGCTTCCAGACCTGACCATAAATTGGGATTCATACCCACGCAACCTTGCAGAGGAAGGAAATAAAGGAGGTAATTTGAGGGACAAAGAAAGATCTGCAATATAGAAGAGTAGAGAAAAAGATCTCCATAGAAGAGAAGTGAGCATGCTTTGACTTGGGAGTTGAGAGAAAAGCTGAGAAGCAAGATTTTTTTGGTTGTAAGAAGCCTTGGGCAGGGTTTGGCCAACAAGGCTGACGAGGGACTGAGGAAGTGCTCATGTAGATCTCCTTGCTTGGAGTAGAGAAAACCAGTTTCCAAGATCCTATGGGAGGAGGAGAGTAACCTTCATACCTGACTATTGTGAAGCAAGGATAAATAATCTCTCTTAGAGAAACATGGTCTAGCTCATTGGTGGCTAGTGGTAAATCCATCAGTAGTGGTTGTGCCTACGGTTGGGAGGAAATAAGCACCCCTTTCAACAGTTGCTTCACATTCTCCATTTCTGTTAAGTATTATCATACTCTGTACAATGTGTATTGGATGCAATGATTAAATGCATGTATTTTTTGTTAAGTCTTGCAGTGTCTGAATCGTTATTAGAAATGCTAATTTGTTTCTATAAACTGTTATATTTACATGGTTTTCAATTTATCTCAGTTTAGTTGTTAGAGAGTTATGGGTTGTGAATCCATAGGAGAGTCATGGTAGGATTGACTTATATGTCTAAGTCCTACTGATCCTTTGAATTCCACTTAGCAGGAATGTTAAGTTCATATTTGTGGGAGAAGGGTGTTTTCCGTCAGACTATCCACCCATTTGACAAAGGGCTCATGCCTATATCCTTAACCCATGTGTTGCTAAAAATAGTAGTGCTTATCCCACAAGATTTCTGATGCAGGACCATCACCAACTCATCAAGCGAGCCAGCGCATCAAGCGGAGATCAGCTGGATAAACAAACCCAAATTTTTGAAGTGCTTTGGGATTGTAGTGCAAGTATTTAATGAACCATTCATGAAGGCGCATTTGTATATTGTATTGGACCTTGAGCCTTTAAGCTCTCGTCCTTTGGTATATAGTAGGCATTTAATAGATTTAATGCTGGTAGATAGGATTTTAAGTCTAGATTTGATAGTTTAGAGTCCGAGAGGGAAAACGGATATAGACACCCTCATTGTACCATTGTAACAAGAGGATAATAGTGAAGAATAGAGGAATCATTCGGGAGAAGAGAAGAGCAAACTAGAGAATATTGTATGAAGAACACCCATGTACAGGCATTTGAATTAATAGAAGAAAGTTCTGATTCAAACTCATGGTTGGTATTGTTTTCTCTGTGTATTGATGTTGTGCTCATGCATGTTTGTTTTCTTGTTATGAATATGCTTTGTATATGTTGTGCATGTGATTTCATGTTTCAAGCTGAAGTCTGAAAGGGAGAGAGAGTGAGGTTCAATTTTTTTCTCTGTCTGAGCTAGGAGATTCCTGCAAGGTGTGCAGTTGAATTCATCCGCAAGGAGTGCATTGATGAAGGCTCAGGTAGTCTAACTCTTGTTCTCATTCACCCAGAAGTGGAAGTGGGTTGTTGAAGCCGTGCAAAGAGTGCGTAGGCTGAAGTTGAAGTCTCAGTTCTGAATCTAAGTGAAGGGAAATCGAAGACTACTGCTGCAGGAGTGCGCAGGGTCGGAATGATTCAACACTTGGGAAGTTGTTGAATGTTGAGCGTAAGGAGTGCACGCAAGTTCCTATGAAAGAATCAGAGTGGGAAAGATCAGGAGGTATAGCACCTTCGTGATATCATTATAGAAGACTGCACAGGAGGTTTCCACGCCAAGAAGTCCTTAAGAAGGGAAATGAGGAATCGACGGTCAAGATTCGTAGAAGAGATCCACGAAATCTTGTCAGCTGTTAGATCTCGAGAAGTTGTGCCAGGGTTAAGCCCAGGGGTACAGAGGAGAAGTCCCGACCAAAATCATCAGGATATCAGAGTCATCGAGGTTTTGTTAAGGTAGAGAATTGAGACCTTGTGGTTCTCGAAATCCCGAGAGAGAATCTCAGTCGTTGTTCTTGGCAGGACACGTGTCAAGGAACCAAGGAGTCATCGAGGTTCAGCTCATCGGAGAATCAGAGTTTTCGGAGACATAGAACTCTCGCATGTTGGAATCGCGATCCACGATATCCCGACGGGAGTTTTGAACCGTCCATTGGCGAGGATGCGTGGCAGGAAATCTGGACGAGTCGGTGGTTGGAGGCATCGGAGTTTTCGCAGGCAAAGAATTCATGCAACAAGAAATCACGATCCGCGATTTCCCGATAGGATCAGATCCATCCAAACAGCAGGGACACGTGGTGAGAGATCCCGAAGAGTCGGAGTTCGGGATATTGGGGTTTCTGGAGTCGTGAAACTCTTGCACAACGAAATCGCGATCAACGATTTCTCGACATGGTCGGAGCCGTTCGATTTGAGGGATGCATGTTCGAGGATCTAAAAGAGTCGGGGTTTGGCATTTCGGGGTTTCTGCATACAATGGAATTGTTGCATTAGAAGTCACGATTTCGCGATACCCGATAGAGTGACGAGGAAGTGGTGACGTGGAGGAGAGAGTTCACACGTGCATCGGGGATCAGAATTTTGGGATTCTCGGTGATGAGGAAATCATGCCAGGAGAAGTTGTGAAATCCCAAAACACGACGGTCCCATAGTCAGAGCAATTTAAAGGAGGACAGGTGTCATCCCATATCGGTATATCGAGAATCAGAGGTCTGTGAGGTAAGTTGTCAACGACAGCGCCAGTGCCGATTTCCCGACGGGGAAATTCCCGATAGGAGTAAGGAAAACATTCAGAGAATATTCATCGGGGTTCGGGGATTCGTAAGACCCGATCTCGTGAGTGCAGGACTCGCGATCACGTGAGGCCCGATTTCTCGATAGGACAATGGGGAATCATAAAGATCATTATGTGAATGTTGAGAACTCCCGATAAGGGGGTTTGAAGAGCATTTTAGTTCTTCGGGCCATTCAAGGAGAAGGTCCTGTGAGAGCGGGCATGCCCTGGGTGGAGTGTTTGCATCAAGTGGTATCAGAGCTAAGATCTTGTCTGTATATTTCAGGCAAGAGGACAGAAGAAGAGAAGGAGCACTCTAATACACGTCAAAGTGGTATTAGAGCGAGAAAGGTTCTCTGTTTTCTGTAGCAGAGAAGAAAAGAATATTTCACCATGCCGCCGAGGAGAGAAAGACAATCACCCAATCCAGAGGATAGGGGGAACCAGAGAGGAAGAGGAAGACAAGCACAGAATACAGAAGTGGAGAGGCAGATACGTGATCTCTGAGCGAGATTAGAAGATATGGAAGCAGCGCAGAGACGCACAGCCAGTGCTGGAGATCTGAGTGACTCCGAAGGCGAAGTTGAAGTTGAACAACAAGGAGAAGTTGTAGCCGAAGATGCAGCCAATGAGCGATTAATTAAAGCTATCGCCCGGATGAGTTCAAAAACAAAGATGGACATTCCAACTTATGAAGGGAGTCTGGATGCAGAAGAGCTTCTAGATTGGATTAGAGCTCTTGACACCTACTTCGATTATGAGGATATCGAAGAGGATAAAAAGGTTAGACATGTTGTCACACGACTGAAGGGACACGCAACATTATGGTGGGACGAGCTTCAAGCGGATAGACGTTCCAAAGGCAAGAAAAAGATAAAAAGATGGGATCGANTGCGAAGATGAAGGCAAAGTTCATCCCAAGGGATTATCAAATCACAATGTTCAGGAGAATGCAGAACTTGAGACAGAAGATGATGATAGTAAAAGAGTATACTGAGGAATTCTAGAAGCTAAATATCAGAGAAGGTCATTGGGAGAGCGATGATGAAAAGGTTGCCATGTATATGAATGGCTTGAGATACGATATCCAGGATGAGATGAGTATGACAACCATCAGAACGGTGGAGGATGCATATCAGATGGCGTTGAAAGCTGAAGAGAAGTTGAACCGTAAGCCAACACAGTGAGGCCGAGGTAGGAGCTAGCCAAAAGGTAAGTCAGTTGCCCAATATAGGTTCCAGAAATCCAAGGATGACTGGAAGAATCCTCAGAGTAGAACAGAAAGAGGTGGAAGTTCACAGCGAGGCCAGTATGCTGAACCGCGAAGGCAGCAGACAGAACAGAGCGGAGGATACGCTAATAATAACACATTTCCTCGTACCAGAGGTAGAGGAAGAGGCCGAGGTGGAATCATCACATGCTTCACATTTGGAAAGATTGGACACAAGGCAGTTGACTATCTAGATAGGAAGAAGGATGGAGGAGAAGCTCACATCGCCGAGGCACAAAGGCGAGATGTTGAGGCAGAAGACGTAGAATACGGAAGGTCATTGATGATGCGTAAGGTTCTCTTAACACCTGAGAAGGAGGTGGAGGACACGACTCAGAGAAACCAACTTTTCAAAACCACATGCAATACCAAAGACAGGAAGTGCAAGGTTATTGTGGACAGTGGAAGCACAGATAATCTCGTTTCAACCGAGATGGTGAAGAACCTAGAGCTAGAGACAACTGATCACCCGAGTCCATACAAAGTTTCATGGCTACAGAAGGGGCATCAGGTAAGTGTCACTAAACAGTGCTTAGTTGACATCAAGATAGGAGGATATAATGATAAAATACTCTGTGATGTTATTCCTATGGATGTATGTCATTTATTGCTAGGCAGACCATGGAAATATGACAAGAACGTAATTCATGATGGGAAGATGAATACGTATACTTTGGAGAAGAATGGAAGAACACATATGCTACTTCCAATTAAAGATAAAGAAGTAAAACCAGAACCGAGAAATATTGTACTTCTCATGAGTGGGGAGGAACTTCTGTTGGAAGTAAAGAAGAAGGAAGATCCACAATTCTTTGTGGTCAGGAAACCGAAAATTGTTTTGACCAGCACAAGAGTGGATGACTTGCCGAAAGAAATTCAGGAATTGCTAGAAGAGTTTGCTGACATTGTGGTAGATGAATTACCTCATTCGTTGTCGCCGATGAGGAGTGTGAGTCATCATATAGAACTCATACCAGGAGCCAGTTTTCCAAACAAAGTTGCGTACAGGTTGACGCCGCAGGAAAATGAAGAAGTTAAAAGGCAGGTGCAGGAACTGTTGGATAAAGGACTGATCAGGGAATGTTTAAGTCCGTGTGTCGTTCCAATGGTATTGAGTCCAAAGAAAGATGGAGGTTGGAGAATGTGCACTGATTCCAGAGCCATTAACAAGATAACCATTAGGTACAGGTTTCCATTGCCATGGATGGATGACTTGATGGACTGTTTAAGTGGAGCCAAATTTTTTTCAAAGGTTGATTTGAAAAGCAGATACCATCAAATTCACATGAGGGAAGGCGATGAATGGAAGACAACCTTCAAAACCAACGAAGGGTTGTATGAGTGGCTATTCATGCTGTTTTGCTTGACGAATTCACCGAGTACCTTCATGAGGTTAATGAATGAAGTGTTGAAGGAATTCATTGGTAAGTTTGTCATTGTTTATCTGGTTGACATATTAATTTTCAGAAAAACGAAAGAAGAACATCTGAAGCATTTAGTTGGAGTAATGAAGAAGCTACAACAGGAGAAGTTGTTGATCAACATGAGGAAATCTTCATTTATGAAGACATAACTCATTTACTTGGGGTTTGTCATATCGGCAAATGAATTGAAGATGGATCCAAGTAAAGTGGAGGTAATTAAAAATTGGCCATCACCGAGAAATATTTTCGAGGTGAGAAGTTTTCATGGACTGGCTAGTTTCTACCAAAAATTCATCAAGAATTTCAGTGGAATTAGCGCAGCAATGATGGATACTGTCAAGAAAAGACAAATATTTTAATTGGACTGAAGAGGAAGAGAAGAGCTTCAATCTGTTGAAGCGGAAGATCACAGAATAGACGGTTTTGGTGTTGCCAGATTTTACGAAAGTGTTCCAGGTGAAATGTGATGCAAGTGGATTTTCCATAGGAGCGGTCTTGAGCCAGGAGGACAGACCAATTGCATATTTCAGCAAGAATATGGATGAGGCAAAAGTGAAATACTCCACGTATGATAAAGAATTTAATGTTATCATACAGGCACTGAAGAAGTGGAGGCATTACTTGATCCCGAAAGAATTTGTTTTGTATAGTGATAACAATGCATTGCAGTTTGTGACTCAACAGGAGAAGTTGAATCAGAGACATGCTAAATGGGTAGAGTATATGCATAATTTTACATTTGTAATTAATCACATTTCAGGTACTGCTAACAAAGTGGCTGATGCTTTGAGCAGGAAGTGTTTGTTGCTGCAGGAGTTCCGAGTCAAAACATTGGGTTTTGAAAATCTTAGGGACATGTATGCAGGTGATGTGGATTTTGCAGAGGCATATGAAGCAGCTGAGAATCTAGTTCTTAGAGACAGAATCCCTTGGATAGATTATATGATCCAAGAGGGATTGTTGTTCAGAGGCAATCAACTGTGCATTCCAAATTGCTCCATGAGGGAGAATCTGCTAAAAGAAAAGCACAGTGGTGGATTGGCAGGGCATTTTGGCCACGACAAGACATTTGCAAAGCTAAGCAAAGCCTACTTTTGTCTAGGGATGCGGTCGGAAGTCAAGAAGTTTTTTGACAGGTGCATAATTTGCCATTATTCAAAGGGCTGGAAGCAGAATGCAGGATTCTATCAACCATTACCCATACCCGAGAGGCCGTGGGATGAAATCAGCATGGATTTTGTATTGGGATTGCCTAGGATGCAAAGAGGACATGATTCTATATTTGTGGTGGTTGACAGGTTTTCCAAAATGGCACATTTTATCTCATGCTAGAAGACCAGCGATGTGACTCATATCATGAATTTGTTTTTCAAGGAGGTCGTTAGACTTCATGGTTTACCTAGAAGCATAGTATCAGACAGGGATACGAAATTCATTGGACATTTCTGGAGGACACTGTGGAAGAAGATGGGGACTAATTTGATGTTTAGTTCTTCTTATCATCCACAGACATACGGACAAACATAGGTGGTAAATAGAAGTCTGGGAGATTTATTAAGAAGCTTGGTGATAGAGCACCATAGCAGTTGGGACAATGTGTTGCCACAGGCAGAGTTTGCATACAACGACTCAAGGAATAGGAGCACAAGAAAAAGTCCATTTGAGATTGTATACGACACGCAGCCAAGAGGAGTATCTGAACTGAGGGACTCAGAGTAGATAATGACTAAGAGCACAAATTCTGAAGAGTTCGCAGAGGCGATGAAGGAACTTCACAGCAGGGTGAAGGAGCAATTGCTGGAATCAAACCAGGAATATAAGCACAGAGCGGATCAACATCGGAGACAACTTCAGTTCGAAGTTGGTGATCTAGTTCTGGCACATCTGAGGAAGGAAAGGTTCCCAAGGGGAACATACAACAAGCTAAAAATGAAGAAAATTGGACCATGCAGAGTCCTAAAGAAATTGGGAGTAAATGCTTATGAAATTGAGTTGCCAGATGAGATCAGAATATCTCCGACATTCAATGTCTCATACTTATACCCATATAAGGCTGAGGAAGTAGGAGATGGAAGCGATGAACAGCCAGAGGTCCAGTGGAAAAAACAGATGCCGATTGTAGAGAAGCCACAGATGGAGCGTATACTTGACAAGAGAGTGAGAAAAAAGACCAGACGGAAGCAATACTTCAAGTATCTGGTGAAATGGAAGATGCCAGCTGGGAGACTGAAGCAGAGATTCAAAAGCATGGACAGACCGTGCAGGATCTTATGGACAGGAGCACATGAAAGTTTTCAAGC
>SNQJ01S0181726.1:0-19232 GCA_010110895.2 Picea sitchensis | reverse complement strand
GAGGGTTACTCAAGAAGACTGGCCCGCCTTGCCGAACAACGATTTCTCATTGTGGTTAACATGAGGAATGGTCTATTTTGGAGGTTGATATAGGACAATATTTTCCTCTTGTGGCTAACAGAGGAAATGGTCCAAACAGTCATTCCTTAGGGTGTATACATTCTCTCCAGGGTGCACTTTGATTAATGTAGGAGGAATGGCCCAGGGTGGAGAATGGTCCAGGCTCAACAATCAGGGACAGACATTCCTTAGGGTATATACATTCTCTCCAGGGTGCACTTTGATTAGTGTAGGAGGAATGGCCTAGGGTGAGGAATGGTCCAAGCTCAGAAATCAGAAACAATCATTCTTCCTTGTTTGAGAAGAATAGAGCATATAGCCCATTGTTGATGTTCTACACGGAAGGCAGATAGCCCATTGTTGATGTTCTACACAGAGGGCAGATATTCTTTCAGATCTCACAGATGTGAGTGAAAGATTGGCCCAGATAATTCAGTTTATATCATAACATTGTTTATGTGCAGGTTTCTATCATATGTTTGTTATGAAGACTGTATGATAGTAGATGTATACTACTATGGTGGATATGTTCCACTATTCATGACTATACGTTGTTGATCAAGTACTTGTGTGTTACTTGATGTGGTAGTGTACCATTGGATTGTAGTTATGTACTACTATGGATAGACACATTTGTGTTCTATTTTTGTTCTGATTACCTTGAAGACTATCAATAGTTTATTGGAGATAAGCATCATCGAGATGAATGATGAACATATATTTTCCAGACAGAAAATGGTTCAGAGAAGTTACTCTTCTAGATTAGAAGAATGGATCTTGCATCACTCTGTGGAGTGAGCATCATGTCTGATTACTCATATAGAGTATGGTTTCGAGAGATGATGCAGTTGATGATGATGATGGTGCTCATGATCTAGTCCATATAACTATGTTGATGCTACCGGGTGAATGGTATGTTTTGTGCTCAAGACCATTACCTGTAATACCTCCCTAGCTAGGAGGCAATGTTGATATTATGGTAGCTGTGGGAGGTATTTACCTCCATGTGTAAACCTGACTAGAATAGAAGACTCCGGGAACCAAGAGAAACCCTAATGAGTTGGATAATAACCCTAGAAGACTTGTTGGCTTAAGAAGATAATATGTATTAGGTTATTAGCCTTCAAGAGAAGAAGTTGGCCATAAGAATTAATATATACTAAACAAACAGGTACCCAGAAGGTGAAGTCGGCCCCAGTAAGTCTACCAGAACCACTATAAATACAGGGCGCTAGTGTCTCATTTGACACATCTCAACAGTTGCAGAGAGCCAGTTCTGCGCAATGCAGTTCTAGTTTTGTGCGCAGGTTTGGAGGAGAGCCGCTGGTGCAGCTGCTGCAGCTAGTAGTTACGTTTTGTCTTGGACTATCTCTTGGCTAGGGTTTTGACTATCTGATCAGCTCTTGTTGGTGCGCTATCCTTGGGAAAAGGTGTGTTACCCTTTGTTTGGCTATCCAGCCTAGGGTTTGCTTCCAGAATGATTCTTTGTCAAGGTTAAGGTGCTCAGAGGGTGGATTCAGCCTATGGTTGGGTGACAAGGGTATTGTTAATGATAAAACAAGCATACAATATTTCATATTCCGACAATGCCCATATCGAAAAAGGAAACATGTGGGAAATACCGGCAAAAGAAAGTTGACAGGACAACAAAAAGTAGAGTTAAAGCAAGGGAAGGATAGAGGGGATGCCAAATTAAACATGACAACTAGAGACGACTAAGCAGGCATAATGGCAAGTATGAAACCACCGCAGATGCATTGAACCTACCATTATGGTGCATTAATCACACGAGGGAGTAAAACGTCCTCGACAAGCTTCATGGCGAGCCCATACAACACATGAGCACAAAAACAGTTAGTCTATACGCAGAGGGAGAACAAGAAAAGAGCAATAGAAGCAAGAACGAACATAGTGAAACACAGAGATTATCAAAGTCATTCAAACCCCACAAATGTTCGAAAGACACCATTATGGCACCACCGAAGCTCGCAGAACTAGGACATGTAGCCAGATCAACCATGGATAAGACAAGGTTGCAAGGACCACTGGAAGAAAGCGAACAATAGCCCCCATAAATTGTCCATATTGACAAAATCCAGTCGCCAGAGGAAATTCTAGTAGAGTCTACACCCATACTTGAGGAGGCCCCAAAACCACAAACAAAGGCCATGGAACAGGATACACCAACAACAACGTACGATCCCAAACACAATGAAAAAGAAACCCAGCAGGAAATACCACAAAAGAACGCCGAAGCAGCTGTAGGAGCCACTAGAAGTGCACAGAACCTGGATGCAGCAGTGAAACCAAATGCCCCACAAGGGCCCATCCCAGACTTTTTTTCGGTCGAGTCGACGGGGGAAAACATCATGTCTTGGGAATAATGGATGGAGAAGGAGAAACCGTAAGCTGTTGGAACCTCGAACCAACCATGACGACATGAGGACCGAATTTAGATACCAAGCTCATCTCGAAAGTAACCAACCGCAGAGATTGTGCTACCTCGCATACCAGGGGGAGTACAGGTGGACCCACAACTATTAGGTCAGATCGGGAACTCAAGTTTTCTGACCATGATGTAGCAGATGACACTAAATATATAGAGCTTGCACCACATGTTTTTATGTAGAAAATAGTCGTGAACCAACTCAGAGAATCTATCACTCAACCACACTAGTGGGCCACTGGGCTCGACATAACAAGAATTCTAGGGTTGTTGAAGATACCACACTTTGGCAGAGGCCAATATGCGACGACATGCGTAAAAAAATTGTTATCAATTATGCATGAAGGGGATATATGGCTGGACAAACCCGTCCAAATAACAGTCGAACTTATCACGCAGATAATAGGCTTACCCACCGGGGGTATGGATCTCGCACTAATCCTGGATGATAAGTCCAAGGAAAAATCATTGGCCGAAGAGATGAAAAATAAATACAACATCGATAGGGGAACAAGAGGCATTATAATTAAATGGATCAATGATGTCGCGACACAATTGGGCGCAAAGAGTTTAGCTTGCAAACTGCTACAAAAATGCCGAAGAGATGAAGTACCGGTAGGAGTCATTGTTGTGGCATCTCAGTGCGCAGAAGGCACCTTCATGAGTTGGGTGTCATACCTATCAAACTTGTTCTAAATAGACTGCAAAGACACACAGGACACAGGTATGGAATTTCATTAGGCATGGCTGATCACTCTCATAGATTTCATGGGATGGCGAGAACCAGAATACGTTGTCTTTGCTACAACACCACAACCAGGGGGAGCAAGATATCGTGTCCTGAGAGATGGGCCACTAACCAAGCAGAAGAAGGAGAGCAGAATTATATTTGAAGCATACCTATGGGAGATACAGGAAGCCATCGGTCAAGCATGGAGAATAGCACCAGAGGCTGTCGCACGATACGAGGACATCGCTAATTTCTGGTCTAGGCGACAAGCCATGTAGATACAACCAAGGAAAGACCCGGATAAATAGTGGCTACGGATGCACTACTGTGTCACCGAGGGTGATATCAAAATCATCATCAATAAATGGCCTGATGAATGGAGGATCCCAAATATACCTAGAGGAGTATTGACACAAACACCAAAAGGAGGGGCTGCGCAGGAAGAGACACAGCCTCTACAAATCTCAGTACCCAAGCGATGAAGAACGGGCCAACCCAAGTAAACTCAGGCAGACGACAACTCACAACAACCAGGGACCCAAAAGGGATGAACAAAAACCACCCATTCGACCAATGGACAGAAGAAACTGGCTGAGGGAGAACAAGAAACTATACCGAACCCCATCACACAGGAACCAGGGGGGCTAAGAGACCAGTGACATAGGACACAGGGGCGCGCAAGAAAATGAAGGAACAATGACCACCACCGAATTACACAATCACGAAGGATGATGGAGAGATGATTTCCAGGATGGTCCAAGACTGACTCGCAGAAGATTTCGATCATGCCGCGCACCACTAGGATGAACTTCAGAAGGAACTAACAGAAATGGGAAAACTCCTTAATAAATTTGGGAAGAATAGATCACGAGTACCAATAGAGGCATAGATCCATCGATCGCACAGGCCACAGAAAGGGTGGAGGTAGAAGAACACGACCCAGTTCTTCCGATACCACATGCACATTCCATGGTCTACATAAAGCCTAGCATGCTGTGAATGGATGAAATTGTGGGACAGACACCACTGAAGGATTTGGATCATTTCCAATTGGTCTTGACACGGATGCCATCAAAGGCATTAAACAAACTATAGGTGAGCGTCGACCATGAGATGTAGGCTCGAGCACATAAAAACTTAATTGAGATACAACAAACAACAAAGAAGTGGGAAGCGCTAGAAATAGTTTGCACACAGGCTCAATCAGAAACCAAGGAGGATAAAGAATGCAGAAATGAGCTAGAACGCAAAGTGGAAGAATTTTTCGGGAAACTTCCAACTACTGCACAAGGAAATGAACTCTCATCCATAGAGAAGATCGATCATATTGCATAAGCAATTGATCAGTATCAAAAGGAGATCGAGACTCTCCGCGGAAAGATTAGACTGACAACTCTAGCACCAGTGAAGGAGAAAAGGAAGCAGGAAGAAGCAATGCAGCTGCAGGAGTTGGAAAAACAAGTCAGCATGGTATCCAACTTGCTGGATAAAGCAACACAACTTTGGACAAGGCTGGAAGAGGATCCACAAGTCCAACACTGGGACAAGGAGGAGAAGAGGATCAATGCAACAATCCAAGAACTCAAGCAGCGACAAAAGACCATACCAATCCCCGAATGAGTCAAGGGAACGCAAGAGATGAAGAAGATATAGGCATAACTTATCACTACATAAACACAAAAACAGGAGCATCATGCTCAAATAGAACCATTACAGGAACGGGTATCAAAAGTGCTTGCGCAGATAGAAGAAGTCAGAAAATAGAAAGCACAAACTCGTATAGAATGCACAGTACTGATGAGCGAGGAAGTGGCAGCTCAGACAGTCGACACCATCAAGGAGAGAACTGTGCATGCACTTGCAAAAGAAACAAAGTTGCAGGAATAGTTCCAGACGATCACCAAGGAGATCAAGGAAGCACAAATAAACTAGGTGACTCGGGATGAGTCACATGTCAGTGTTAGGGACCTGTTGGCACCAGGCTGAAGAGGAAAGAAGAACAATCATGGAAAAGAAAGAGTGCAGAAAACTAAGGTAACAAATGGAATAAGAGAAGCATGCATGCATGCAAGAAAGCGTGCACAAAGGAAAGCAACAGTTGGAGGAGGAGCAACACGCGTATGGGAGAAATACCTAATGTAAAAAGGGTTGCGGTTTTTGTAATATTCTGAAAGAGGTTGAAGAGCCCGAAATGTATAAATATAGATACAAAAGTATCATATAGGAGAGTTCATTAGTAGTTGTGAGCTATTTTTCTATAATGTTCTGAAGCGGTACGAACTGACTTGTAAGTTGTTGAGAAAAGGAGACCCAAGGAGGGGTGGATCTGAGGATTAGATCGCAGGTCGTGGAGCCTGGTACGATCTAGTTCACCTCACATAGGTCTTATCCAGTTTTGTGGAGAATTTTAAGTGCAAGGCGCTGGAAATGCATAACTATTATAATACAAGATCCAAGAGCCAAATCTTTGTGGATGTAGCCCAGGAGGGAGTGAACCATGGTAGCTCTAGTGTAATGTGTTAAATGTAGGCATGATTCATCTTTATTTCAACAATTGATGGTTAAACTTGATTGATGAGTTAATACTTGGTTATGAATCTACTTATAGTTAATTGTAATTAGACTGTTGGATATTCGTATGTGAATACAAGGAATAAGTACTCTCCCTTATGGCTCACGGTATCTGACCCTATTTGAGGAACCCTTATCCCATGCTCTGTCCTAGGCTATAAACACCTGAGTCTTACAACCACCCATTTAAAGCTATCTTGGGTGGGACTGCACAACGCTTTTTGGCGTTGTTCTACCTTCTGGTTTACTAGGAGGGCCGATAGTTTTAGAGGCTTTGTTGGAACCCCGAGTGACATGAACCCTGGGTCAATAAATCAGACAACCCCCGAAGGGAAGAAGTAACCAACATCAGCCAAACAAATTGTTAATTTCCCATGCACATATATTTTATTACACCTTTATAACGTCGTCACAAAAAATTTCAGAGTTGTGCATACTAACAATCAAATTCACTTTCTCAAAAAAAAGAAGGGGAAATACCATTTCATGCAATTTGGCTCAGCAGGAAATTGGTCTCCCTACAATTCATTCTTTTCACAGCCAAACAAACTGTTAGTCTCTCATGCATCCATGTACATATATATCTATATTCAAAACCATGCATACTAACAGTTCATCACATCTATATAAATATGAAAAGGGATTCCCATTCCTTGCCTATGCCTCATTTCAACATACCAAACCTTTCAAAACGTATTTCAACATTTCAAAGGATTTAACAAATCTGTCAGTATTCACGACCACATTCATACCCAATGCATTCATGCATTGATTTCAAGTTTGTCACACTTTATGACAGTTTGTTGGCCATGGTGTGTTGGAAATTAACCAACCTCTTCACCACATGGCTTATTCATTTTCATTCACTCTTACAGCAGGACCATGCTTCCTGTTATAGGCTAATCACGATCCCAAATTGGTACACATGAAACTCAAAAGTTTCACATGAATGCCTTTAAGCATTCTTCATTCATTAATAACCAGGGTGCCAACACTTATGGCCACCCGATTTGTTTTCCTTCAATGCTTACATAATGTAAGTAAAACATTGGAAGGTCCTCCTTCCTTACTAAAAAATCCATGCAATGTGCTATCTATGAGCACCTTTATTCCCTTAGAACCAATCCTCATGACCACAGTCTAATGCAGAGTGTTAGACTCTATCTTCCTTGACTGGCCCAGAGGAACTCCGTCTTCTCTCCATGCGATCGAGAGCTGTGACGTTAGCTCTATTATTTTCAAGTGTTAACCTTTCGACTCTTGTGTCTGTGTGCTATGATCCTGGATAAACCTCTTGTCTGCAATGTGACGGTGAAGATCTATCTTTCCCCATATCCAATAGCTGCAAGGGATTACAGAACCTCAACTAGCTCACTCTTTATCGGAGAGTTGAATCTCCACAATCCGAAAGGTGTTCACCCAACTCTTTTAATCGTGGTAGTTGATCATCCACCCCGACGAGATCAACAATGTAGGTTGATTGCGAGCAATGAACTAGCACACCCGTTAATTCCTCTTTCACACTCAGTAGTGAATACGAGTCGCCGATCTTATCGAACAATTGGCGTCTGATCTGTTAACTCTAGTGGATATTGAAGTCAATCTGATGAATGCGATCGGTTTCCTTACGATGAATGTATCACGTTCATTTCCTCTGTCAGTTTCTTGATTAACCCGATCCGGTCAAGGTTTTCTTTCGCAATCCTCACAATCTCGATCTGTAGTTGATCGAGGGGATTTCTACGATTTCTTAGTAAAGGTTTTTGACCTTTTGAGTCAGAGATCATTTGGTTCAAATGTTAGTGCATCATACAATTAGTCTTCTATTCATTACATGATGCTTTCAAAATGTAATCCAAGAGTCTTATATATATATATATATATATATATATATATATATATATAAGCTTGTAGCCCACTGTTCAGTTTCTCAACAGTCACTAAGGTTGTGACTTTGTTTCCTAACAGAGTCTTCACACAGTTCCTCCACAGGGAACTCCTTCAACATGCGACTTCCTTATTTCATATCCATCACTATTTGTGATGGCCTCAACCTTGAATTAGCTTCATCTTGTTACTAAGCATTTTCTAAGAAATATAAACACGCATTTTTTTTTCATGCATCCAGATTATGTATCCACACATATTCTGGTTTTGTTTACTTACATCCATGATGTACTTAGGCACATACATTTCTACTTTAAAATCAGTCAACTCTTGATCGTTCACAATCATTCTCATGTGATTCTCAAAGGCATAATCATTTGCCTCTTATCATGACAATCAGAGCACCTTTTCTCTTTTACTCTTTCATATATATATATTAGTATTCCCTGAGGAAAGGGAATACATTCCCCTCAACCTATTATTTGGAACAAAACTTTCATGACTCTTCAGAATGGAGTCAGCCATGAATCCATAGTATTCATTTAATCTGGACAAGAGCAATTCTTTCTTTATATTTCACTCATCAGGGCAACCATATGGTGCCTACAACTATACTCTTTCATCATACATGTGCATCACTTGCACGTTTACTATAATTCATACCTAACTCGTATTGATATCAGGATTCATATTAAGAAGCTTCACAATGCATTAAACCCACACACTCAATCATAATTAAACACAACGAAGTATTCATCATGTTAGCTTATTTCTTGCGCCTTTCCATGTCATTCACACATGGATATATCAGGCTTCTATATCCTTTTCCCAAGGATCTTCCAATCATCCTTATGATCATGTATACACATTTGTGTATACGTAGGTGCATATCTTGCACCTTTTTACCTCATGCATTCACTTGATAGTTTAATTTCATCATCTGTGTCCTTTAGTTTGAGATTTTCAGTCCCTTACATGACTAATTTCACAGTCATATCTCGTATTGATGTTTCCATCTCTCATGGAAATAACCAACCAGGGTCACTTTCCTTTTTATGCGACAACGTCTAGCAAGAAAACCTCCTTGCCTCAACATCCATAGGGTTTTACCCATATCACCTTTCTTTGTTTATGAGGAGTTATATACTCCGAGTTTGATGTAAATAAGTAACTATAATTTCCAAGGATCCTTCCTGATCCTATCAGGTTCCTTTAAGCCCACAAAGGTATTAACCATTATATAATCAATGATCATCGGTGCCTGAGGTTCCAATTGGCCATGCTTGGAAGCAGTGTTATGAACACCAGGTTATCTGTCCTTCGGGCTTCAGCTGCTCTTGACAGAACCCTGCCACCTTTAGCTATCCCATTCAAGTCTTATTATAAATTTTAATTAGCATATCCCTACTTCAGTAGGAGTATTTATCACTTTGACAAAGGGCTAAAGAAATTCTTTTGCTGAAATTCAACAAGAATTCCAAAAATCACAGGTTCAATATGCAGTCCTTCTCCTCAAGGAGTAAATGCAGATAACGATACCTCCTTATGCGACTCATACATGAGCCCAAGTAGGCCAAGTGTTGTAACCATGCTCTGATACCAATTTGTAACATACCCACGACTGGGAAAAAAAAATAAAAAAAATTATTTCGTCCTCCTTACAAGAATAAATCCTCTCTCTTAAAGGGTTTTAATTTGGACAGTTGGGGAACCAACCCAACCTTCTGGTCAAAGATATCCAATTATGAAGCCAAACGACACTCTGATACCTTGATGGTCTCATTTTGTAATTAAACATGGAACGTTTTGATTACCTGGTGCAGGTCTAAGGGTACCCGCGACCTCTGTCTGTGCACTGACGAAATATTGAATTTCGACGCTAGCTCCTTTTTCGTTAACCCCCTCCTTCATATGGCCCTGAGATGTGACCTCTTGGAAAGTATGTGATTGCAGGTGCAATTCACTACAAAGCGTCATGTATGCCTTTGGCGATACCGTGGTTTCAATTACGGCTCGCTCAGAGAACATTAAGACCCGAGCATGTTCTGGCCCCGCATTTCTTCCCGACCGTCGATCTCTTTCTTACGGCGATGATCCATGATCAATGAATGCTATCTATCCTCCTTTCCTGTATTTCATGCGCCTTCCCAAACCTCCCCGATCTATCGGTATGCAACTCCCTTCCAAATCAATGGTTACGATTGGTTCCGGCTCTCTGGTCTTCGGGAGTTTCAACTCTCAAACTCTCGCTTCCTCCTCAGTAGCTATCTTATGGAGTGGAATATCTACTGACACATGTCCTTACATATGTGCAGCTACGATTTCCTCCGCGATTCCAACCTTTGGGAGTTTGAGTTCTCAAACTATCATTTCTTTCGGAGAGATTTCTCCGAAATGGCAGATCGTCTGCCACGCGTCCTCCTCAATTGATGGTTCTTCTCCTGCTTAGGGACTTTGGACTCCTCAACTATATCGATGGTCTTTCAGCTCCCTCCTCGATCAACAATTGAGATCTTCTCCGGGTCTTCAGACCTTTTCCTCCTCTCTTTTCTTCTGGAATTCTAGATCTGGCGTCCTATGTCCACCTTCACATCGATGACTCTCGTCGCTTCGGATTTCTGGGCTTCGGAAATATCAAATCTCAACTCTCTCTTTTCCCCAATGTATTTTATCGAGAATCGATAATCCATTGACACATGCCCCTCTTGGATCAATGGTTGTGATCCCTTCGCATCTTCAGACTTCATATTTCTCAACTCTCAACTTTCAACTAAGACTCCAATGTAATTTACCTGAAGCTTGCGATCTATCGCCATGTGTCTCTCTGGATATAATAGTCCAAAGTCCTTCGGCTCTTCGGTGCTTCATCTCTTCGGAACTTCCACACTTCGGTGATTCAAGAGTTTCAAATAGATAATCCCCTCGAAGTACACAGATTTATTTCGAATGTCCACTTGAAATGGACAATCGAGGCTTGCTTCAGGTCCTTACCCAAAATCCACAGATTTGTGCCACTTTCCCCCTTAATCTGGTGGTTATGAATTACTTAGGCACTTTACCCGGAGTCTACAGATTTACGCCACATCTCTTCTGGATTGGACGGTCCAGGCTCACTTCGAATGATCCGACGCTTGAGATCTCCTTCGGATGATATGACAAATGAGATCTATTTCGGATGATTGGACGATAGAGATTCACTTCGGCTCTTTGGCTCTCCAGCCTTTGGGAGTTTCAAATGTCAATCTAAAACTCTCGAAGTGATTTCTCCAAAGTCTACGATCTGTCATCACGTGTCCCTCTGGATCTGACGGTTTAGATCTCCTTCGGCTCTCCGGGATTCGGTAACCTCAAATATCAAACTTTACTTTCACTCGAGGACAATGGATCTCTACCACGTGTTCCTTTCGATCTAATGGTTGATATTTACTTCGGGACCCCAACTCTCTGGGTTTCAGGAGTTTCAAATCTCAATCTGAAACTCTCGAGGTGATTTCTTCGGAATTACTGATCTGTTGACACGTGTCTCTTGGCGATCAATGGTCAGGATCTACTTCGGGTCTTCGACGATTCCACTCTCTCCTTGACCACAAGCTCTCACTCAGGAGTTGTAGATCTTGTTCCACTTGTCCCTCTTGGCGATGAACGGTCCCAATCTAGTTCGAGACTTCGGGACCTTGGCCAATCAACCCTCCCATGCACACAAATGTTAAAACTCATTCACTTTACCTAAGATCAGATGACTAACATCCCTTTGCACTCAGATTCGATGGTTAGGATCTGGATCTATTCCTTCCTAGTGCTTCTCCTCTTCTTCCCTGGACGCTGATATAATAGTCCAGGCTTCTCCCTGCAACTGATCTAACGGCTATTGTCTCTCCTCCTCCTGAGCTTTTGACTTCTTCCGACTTGGAAGATTTTGGTAGATGTTCAAAGGCCTCAACCTTTGTTCCTCCTACGAGTCCATCTATCTCGGGTTCCTCCTTCACTCTTGATCCAAGACTCTATCCTCCTGCAAGTCTGGCTATGTATCCTCCTTTCCTGTCTTTCACGCTCCTTCCCAAACTTCCCCTATCTGTCGGCATGTAACTCCCTTCCAAATCAACGGTTACGATTGGTTCCAACTCTCCGGCCTTCGGGAGTTTCAACTCTCAAAATCTTGCTTCCTCTTTAGTATCTATCTTTTGGAGTGGAATACATGTTGACACCTGTCCCTACATATGTGTGGCTACGATTTCCTCTGCGAGTCTGACCTTCGACAGTTTCAGTTTCAAACTCTCATTTCTTCTGGAGATATTTCTCCGAAATTATGGATCGTCTGCCACATGTCCTCCTCAATTGATGGTTATGCTCTTGCTTTGGGACTTTGTCCCCCTCAACCAAATCGATGGTTCTGCTCCTGCTTCGGGACTTTGTCCCCCTCAACCAGATCGACGGAATTTCATCTCCCTCCTCGATCAACGATCGAGATCTTCTCCGGGTCTTCAGACCTTTTCCTCCTCTCTTTTCTTCTTTAGTTCTAAATCTGGCGCCGCGTGTCCACCTTCACATCAACAACTCTTATGGATTCATATTTCTGGGATTCGGAAATCTCAAATATCAACTCTTTCTTTTCCCCAATGGCTTTTATCTAGAATCGATAATCCATTGATGTGTTTCCCTCTCTGATCAATGTCTCCGATCCCTTCGTGTCTTTGGACTTTGGGTTTCTCAACTCTCAAATTTCAACTAAGACTCCAATGCAATTTACCTGAAGCTTACGATCTATAGCCATGTTTCTCTCTAGATCTAACAATCTAGAGTCCTTCGGCTCTTTAGCTCTTCGGATCTTCAACACTTTGACAATTTGGTGCTTCAGGATTTTCAAATAGATAATCCTCTCGAAGTACACAGATTTCTTCTGCATGTCCACATAAATCAGGTGATCGAGGATTTCTTTGGGTCCTTACCCGAAATCCACAGATTTGTGCCATGTTCCCCCTTAATCTGGTCGTTGTGAATTACTTTGGGACTTTACCCAGAGTCTACAAATTTACGCCACATCTCTTCTAGATCGAACGTTCCAGGTTCACTTCAGACGATCCGATGCTTGAGATTTCCGTCAAACGATCTGACGACTAAGATCTATTTTGGATGATCGAACGATAGAGATTCACTTTGTCTCTCCAGCTCTCCGACCTTTGGGAGTTTCAAATCTCAATATGAAACTCTCGAAGTGATTTTTCTGAAGTCTACGGTCTGTCATCACGTGTCCCTCTAGATATGACGGTTCAGATCTCCTTCGGCTCTCTGGGATTTGGGAACCTCAAATCTCAAACTTTACTTTCACCCGAGGATAATGGATCTCTACCACGTGTCCCTTTCTATCTTACAGTTGAGATTTACTTCGGGACTCCGGCTCTCCGGGCTTCAGGAGTTTCAAATCTCAATCTCAAACTCTCAAGGTGATTTCTACGGAATTACTGATTTGTTGACACGTGTCTCATGGCGATCAATGGTCAGAATCTACTTCGGGTCTTCAACGATTCCGCTCTCTCCTTGACCACAAGCTCTTGCTCAGGAGGTGTAGATCTTGCGCCACTTATCCCTCTTGGCGATAAACGGTCCCAATCCACTTCGAGACTTCGGGACGTTGGCCAATCAACCCTCCCATGCACACAAAAGTTGAAACTCATGCACTTTACCTTATATCGGACGACTAACGTCCCTTTGTGCTCAGATCCGATGGTTAGGATTTGGATCTTTTCCTTCCTAGGGATTCTCCTCTGCTTCCCTGGACGTTGATCTAATGGTCTAGGCTTCTCCCCACCTATGTTCGCTCCTCCTCCTGAGCTTTTGACTTCTTCTGACTTGGAAGAATTTGGTAGATGTTCAAAGGCCTCATCCTTTGTTCCTCTTGCAATTCCGGCTATCTCCGGTTCCGCCTTTACTCTTGATCTGAGACTCTATCCTCCTATGAGTCTGACTATCTATCCTCCTTTCCTGTCTTTCACGTGCCTTCCCAGACCTCCCTGATCTGTCAACACGTATCTCCCTTCCAAATCAACTGTTACGATTGGTTCCGACTCTCCAGACTTCGGGAGAATCAACTCTCAAATTCTCCAGACTTGAAAGATCTATTGACACCTGTCCCTACATATGTGCAGCTACGATTTCATCTGCGAGTCCAAACTTCGGGAGTTTCAGTTCTCAAACTCTCATTTCTTCCAAAGAGATTTCTCCGAAACGACATATCGTCTTCCACGTGTCCTTCTCAATCGATGGTTCTGCTCCCGCTTTGGGACTTTGGCCTCCTCAACCAGATCGATGATATTTCAGCTCCCTCCTCGATCAACGATCGAGATCTTCTCCGGGTCTTCAGACATTTTCCCCCTCTCTTTTCTTCCGGAGTTCTAGATCTGGCACTGCGTGTCCACCTTCACATTGACGACTCTCATCGCTTCGTATTTTCGGGCTTCAGAAATATCAAATCTCAACTCTCGTTTTTCCCCAATGGATTTTATACGGAATCGATAATCCATTGACGCATGTCCCTCTCGAATCAACGACTATGATCCCTTCATGTATTCGGACTTCGGATTTATCAACTCTCAACTTTCAACTAAGACTCCAATGCAATTTACCCGAAGCTTGCGATCTATCGCCACGTGTCTCTCTGGATCTAACGGTCCAAAGTCCTTCGGCTCTTCGACGCTTTGGTTGTTCGACACTTCGAGACTTCAGTGCTTTGGGAGTTTCAAATATATAATCCCCTCGAAGTATGTGGATTTCTTCCACATGTCCACTTGAATCAGATGATCGAGGCTTGCTTCTACTCCTTACCCGAAATCCATAGATTTGTGCCACGTTCCCCCTTAATCTGGTGGTTGTGAATTACTTCGGGACTTTACCTGGAGTCTATAGATTTATGCCACATCTCTTCTGGATTGGACGGTCCAGGTTAAATTCAGACGATCCGATGCTTGATATTTCCTTTGGATGATCTGACAACTAAGATCTATTTCAGATGATCTGACGATAGAGATTCACTTTGGTTCTCCATCTCTCCGGCCTTCGGGAGTTTCAATTCTCAATCTGAAACTCTCGAAGTGATTTCTCTGAAGTCTATGATCTATCATCACATGTCCCTCTAGATCTATGGTTCAGATCTCCTTTGTCTCTCCGAGATTCAAGAAACTCAAATCTCAAAATTTACTTTCACCCAAGGACAACGAATCTCTACCATGTGTCCCTTTCGATCTGATGGTTGAGATTTACTTCGAGACTCAGGCTCTCCAGGATTCGGGAGTTTCAAATATCAATTTGAAACTCTCAAGGTGATTTCTTCAGAATTACCGATCTGCTGATACATGTCTCCTGGCAATCAATGGTCAAGATCTACTTCAGGTCTTTAGTGATTCCTCTCTCTCCTTGACCACAAGCTCTCACTCAAGAGTTGTATATCTTGTGCCACTTATCCCTCTTGGCGATGAACAGTCCCAATCTAGTTTGGGACTTCGGGACCTTGGCCAATGAACCCTCTCATGCACACAAACATTAAAACCCGTGCACTTTACCTTAGATTGGATGACTAACGTCCCTTTGCGCTCAGATCCGACAGTTAGGATCTGGATTTGTTCCTTCCCTGCGCTTCTCCTCTACTTCCTTGGAGGTTGATTTAACAGTCCAGGCTTCTTCCCACAACCGATCTGATGGCTATTGTCTCTCCTCCTCCTAAGATTTTGACTTCTTCTAACTTAGAAGAGTTTGGTAGATGTTCAAAGGCCTTAGCCTTCATTCCTCCTACGAGTCTGGCTATCTCGGGTTCCTCCTTCGCGCTTGATTCATCTATCTCAGATTCCTCCTCCTTCTAAGTTTTTTTATTTTCTCAGACCGACGATACCGATGGACTTCGTTACTCTGTGGATTTACAAAATGACTCACGACCACCCATCTCACAACTATTCAGGGTCTGGCGGTAATGATCCGAGCGATACCGAGGTGTCTACTGATCGATGGTTCACAACAATTGCGGGGTCCCAAAGTGTGTGCTCTTTATCAGAGGGCTCAACCTCCGCAATCTGGAAGTACTTGCCCAACCTAGTCGAACTAGACTCATTGATCTTCCAGTCCGACGAGATCGATGAAAATGGTGAATTGCAGGCCGTGAACTAGCACGTCCACTACTTTCACCTTCGTGCTCCACAATGATTCCCCACCCTCGATCCCCATTCATAGAATGATAGTTCATAGAGATTGCGGGGTTCAACTTGACTATCATGCAATTTGACACCTCGGAGCTTCAAGCTCCAAGGTTCCTAGACCCAGGTCACGTGGATCTTCAGATAACTCTTGGCCTATTATCCCCCCTCTTCGTCAGGTTTTTGGTTAAGGACTTAGGCGCGAGTTCAAAGTCTCCTAGACTATTGGTCGAAAGGAAATGCCTTCCCAACTCACATATATTTAATCTTTGAATCAAGGCAAGGTAACTTGTGAGGTTATAGAAATGGTAGCTATGCTAAGAGGCTTGCTCTGACTCTTAGAACGGTGATGTAATTCCCCGGGGAAAGTTACTTCGAGTGATTAAACTAGAGCATGTGGAAGAATCAAGGAGAAGTATAGGTTCTCAAGGGAATGAACACATGCTCATAAATTAATCATTTAATAAATAAAAGAACCATTTATAGACATATAAATACTCACATGCATCCATTAATTAAAATTCAAAGCACAAGGCAAGAAAACACTTATCATAACCATAGGGTGTGATGTGACTACTGAAAGGGGTTCTTTCTTCCACCCAACCATAGGCTCAGTCACTCCCAATGGATTTATCACTGGCCACCCCCGAGCTTAAGCCACAATGCTTTGAGATTCAATCTCTTACTTCTAGCTCAAAGAAAGTTAGGGACACAGGTTACTCTCCTTCTCCCAATACAAAAATAGATAAGGAAAAAGGTTACTCTACTTCTCTCAGCAAAATCCCTATTTTCTGTGATCAGAACTCATTGTTCCTCTTTCAGTCCTTCCTCGGACCTGAGATCTTCCTCTCTCATCTCTGCATTTTTCTTCGCAGGTATCCCTCTGCCCACCACACTTCTTTTCTTTCCTTCCTTAGCGAGATTGTGTGTGCCTCGAATTCCCAACCTGTGGTCAAGTCTGGAAGCCTTACGAATGGGCGGTCTACCCCATCCCCTCATTAACTCTTGAGGAGGCCTCCCCACCTACCGACCTAAATCTAATTCATTCATGGGTCAGAGGGTTTTTCTGATCTGAGCAATTAATTCCAGCATGGTACTGGTTCGGTGGAGGTTAATGCAACCAGTCCTAGTCCCCTCCACCACCTTTCACAACATTTTGTGGTCTCTCTTAGAACATCCCCTCTTTTAGCAGTCATGCAACACGTAACCATTTTCTATTAAAATAACATAATTTACATCCATCGAATTTCTACACAAGGTCCATTAAATCAAACATTCACACATTTAAGTTCGCCATAGTTCCTTGGCCCATATAGTTATATTTACATACTGGGGGAAACAGGTTGTTACAATTATGGACAATTGTGCAAGTAGAGTTTTGGACAGTATGGAAAGAGATGGATTCGTAAGAACACTTAGTAGTTTTTGACATATATATGATAGTGGACGAGAGCATGGATTCATAGATTGGTTCATAGAGTGGTTCAGAAACAAAGGAACATTATCATAATGGATGATAATTACACAGGAAATGGCTCAAATAATGCTAATGGATTCCAAATTGACAGATATTTTTTGGACACATGCAGTGCATACAATAGTTCACATTCAAAACAAAGTAATGCTCAGGAAAAACAATGACAAATCTCCCTACGAACAATGGAAAGGAAGCACAGACAACAACCTCTACATCAAGGTAACTCAAGGTAGTATTTTATTAATTGAAATTTATGTTGATGATATTTTTTTGGAAGTATTAATGATAGGTTAAGCCAAAAATTTGTAAAGGATATGCATAATGAATTTGAAATGTCATCAATTGGAGAACTATTCTTCTTTTTGGGTCTTCAGATATGTCAAATAAACCAAGGAATTTTTATTTCTCAAACTAAGTATATCAGAGAAATGCTAAAGAGGTTCAGAATGGAAGATTGCAAACTAGTTACTACTCCTATGAAAACCAGTTGCAATTTGAGCAAAGATGATTATTCAAAGTCTACATAACAGAGGCAATACAAGTCAATGATTGGTAGATTACTATATGTGACATCATCCAGACCAGATGTAATGCAGGCAGTTGGATAGGTGGCACAATTTCAAGACGCACCGAAGGAATCACATGTATTAGCAGTGAAGAGGATTTTCAAATATCTCAAAGGAACATACAAGTTTGGATTATGGTATCCAAAATGAAGTGATCTATCACTTATTTTCTACACAGATGTATATTGGGCAGGTTGCATTGATGATCGACCAAGCACCAGTGGAACAACGTTCTACTTGGGTGAGTGTTTAGTATCATGGTTAAGAAAGAAACAATCATCAGTATCCTTATCTATAGCATGGGCAGAGTATATTGCAACAACATTATGTTGTACACATGTTCTATGGATGAAACAAACTCTGATAGATATACAGGTTGAGTATGATGATCGCATTCCAATCTATTGTGATAATACAAGCGCCATCAGTATCTCAAAGAACAAGGTGATGCACTCCAAGACGAAGCACATTCCAATAAAGTATCACTTTCTAAGGGAACATGTTGCAGAGAAGAACATCATAGTTGAATATGTGGGAACAAAATAACAAGTGGAAATCATCTTTAAAAAACTACTTCCAAGAGAATCCTTTGAGTATCTTCACCAAAGACTCGGAGTATTTTCTACTCCAAAATGAATGCTTTTGAATGCGTATCTTATGTGTCTTAGAGTTACATTAGGAAGCACCATAAAGAGGACAGTTCAAGTTGGAAGATCAGTTTTAGGAAGAGTTCAGTCAAGGGGAGTATCCCCAAGGACAGTTCAGTTAGGGGGAGCAACCCCAGATGGAAACATAACTTTTCCATTGATGACAAAGGGGGAGATATTTATCAGATGCATGATAGAAATGCTTGGAGAGAGAGAATAGAGGCATGTGGATAGGGGGACCAGCCCAAAGAGAGTTTATTCAGGGGGCGCAACCCCAAAGGGAGATTCCCTTTGTTATTTATATCAAAGGGGGAGAGATAGAAACATTGATGAGGAGTATAAGCATGAATTTTATCATGACTAAGTGTTGCCATCAATGCCAAAGGGTGAGATTGTCAGAAAATTGGCTTAGGTTGATGGATAGTTGGTATGGATTTTTGGTTTTCATTGATGTCAACCATTGATGAGTGATATTGTAGATTGATGTCAACCCTTAGTGATTCATGTCAACCCTTGGAGAAAGTTCGGTAGCGAATTCCAGTAGCACAAAGGTTTGGGTAATGGAACCATGTTTGTTTGATGGATAATTGTATGAGTTTTGATATATTTGTAGGTAATACTATTCCATATGGATATTACATTTCATTCCATTTCTAGTGCTATGTGGAACG
>SNQJ01S0181725.1:30332-46544 GCA_010110895.2 Picea sitchensis | reverse complement strand
TTAATTCTTTGAAGCAGTTATTTGTTTCCTTTTTCTTCTTACACTCTACAAACTATAATTTATAACTCAGATTCATCGCCTCACTTAGCCTTTATCCTCTAGAGAGTTGTAGTTGCCAACCAATGTTTTCATTCATTTTTAGATTTTGACTCCATAAGACCCAAGTGTCCCTCCCATTCTTTGCCAACAAATTTATAACCCCCCCCAAAAAACAAACTAAACCTATCCATTGATCACCAAACAAATACCTAGTGACACGAGAGAGCCCTCTCTGAGCTGAGCAGGCTAGTACCTAGCTCTAAAGTTGGTTTGTAGGTTATCTCTGTTGTTTTTTTTATCAACCGAACTAATTTACAGAGTGCTAACATTCTGGCGCCATTGTTGTGGAACAAAAGTAAAATCTTCTCTGGGAAAAGAATGACTTAAAGATTCATATTTGATTCCTGAGGGTGAAAGTGAATCAAACACCTTATTGGCTAAGACAAATTTTCCCTGGAGACTCCATTACCAAGAGACCAGTAACACAAAGTATCCTGAGCTAGAAATCCTAGCTCCCAAGAGAATTCACACCAGGAGAAACCCAGACCCATAAGCTGCAATCCCTATGTATGATCCTGAGAAAATTGCACATAAAAGAAAAAAAAGGAAAATAATCCCATATTTTCACTTAGACAGATATCTGTCCTTTCCCTAAGATGGAGTAACATGCATTGTATATCTTGAGTTTGATGTGAAATTTGAGCAAACTCTTTTCAGAACTAAATCTAAATCTTGTTTGAACGAGGTCATCTTTGATAAGAAGAGGTTCCAAGATTTAATTTTAGCTGCCTCTACCCAACCTATTGTGATCCATACTCAAAACCAACAACCACTTCGAGTCCTCATAGCAACCATGGCAACTCGGTTTTCTCCTCTTGTACTGCCTGCTTAGTTGCATGATTTTCCGCGAGAGTATAATCTAAGGATCAAGTTGTATGATGATGAAGGCAGTGTGTCAACCTAGAAACATCTAGACTAGTTTAATGATTTCATAGACTTAGAATAAGTAGATTTTGAGGATGCAAAAATGAGGTTGTTTTCACAGAGTCTTGCAGGAGAATTCAGAAAGTGGTTAAGAGCTCTCCCAACATCTAATATCATAAATTTTGAAGCATTTGAAACTCGTTTTCTTGCAAAGTGGGGAGACAAGAAAACCCCCCTTCAGTTGTTAACTCAATATAACAACATGATGAGGTCACCTAATGAAACAATGTAGGAGTTTTCAGCTAGGTTTGCAAGGGTCTATAATTTAATTCCTACTAAGGTAAAGCCCCCCTAAAGCTGCTCAACTCAGATATGATGATTCCTTTGAAAGTGATTTTTCTTTTTTGTTGAGGGAAAGAAGATCTACTTCATTAGATGACATGATGAACAATGTAGTAGAATTAGAAGTGAACCTAATGGCCTCAGGTAAGATCAAATCCAACTCTGACAGGGACATGAACAAAGTTCAAGACAAGGCACAACCTTCAACCTCACAAACATCAGAAGAAAGGTTTGAAACAATGATGAAAACTATGGAGAAAATGATGGAGAGAATGGCTTTAGATAATAATCCTAACAACAGAGAACATACTGATGTCCCACCCAAAAAGAAGACCAATAGTCCCACACATAAGACAAAGAGACCAGAGGAATAAGGGGGATCAACAAATAAGAACTTCGTTTCAAAATAATTATGTAAATGAGAATTATGATGACAATTTTGAAGACAACATGCATTGATGTGATGGTGATGAGACAAATGTATTTTTGACTAAACAGGAACATGACCAGTTCATGGATGCTAATGAAATATTCATGCAGGAAAATGATGAGAGGTTGTCAGTATAAGGAGAAGATTACCAAATAGGGTTGCAGAATGCCATCATGCAATTCTAGTGACAATAGAATCTTCGAAACCAGAAAGTACCTACAAGCCCTCCAAAGGTAAATCCTACCAAAGAGGCTCAAAATAACATACCTTCTTCATGTCAGCCCAAAAAGGACTTTGCTAGAAAAGGTGTTGTGGACAAAGGGAAGTAGAAGGAAGAATCCCCAAAAAAGGTACTTGAAACAAGAAAGGATATAGTCACCAAAGAGGTAGAGAAAACCTCATCCTCCTTTAATTTTGAAAGTGAGATGGATAAGATTAAAATTTCTGTACCATTCAATGAATTGATCAAGAACATCGAATATAGAAATTAGATCATCAAGATGATTAAGATAGAACAAATAGGTGTCTAGATCATCAAGATGATTAAGATAGAACAAAATTTTGATACTTTGACCATACAAGATGATCATCCCGCTTCATTTGGCCCACGTAGAGGAAAATAGTAGATGTCAAGAGGTTCCCCTTTCTATGTCATCCGAAGATCCATGATATGATCTTTGTACAACGCCATGTTAGATCTAAGGGCATCCCATAACCCTCGACAGTCAAAGTGGTCATGGACTCAATTCAATTCTGACATCACAAGGCCTTACAAATATATTTTCTCCTTTGATTCAAGGAAGGTGGAGTTCTTGGGCCTAATCAAAGATCTAGTGGTATCTTTGTCTCAAATTCCATCAAAGAATATAGTCATGGATGTAGTGGTTATTGATATTCCCTCCCAAAGTTTGGCATGTTGTTATCTATATCATGGGATGCAAAGTTGAAATAACCTTCATGGATATGTCATGCCACCATCCCTGCCTTTGGTCAAGATAGCGAGATTGTATTGTGATTTTTCTCAAATAGATGGTGGGTAACAAGGCCCAACCAAATAACCACCCCATATACCAGGAGACTAAGCTGGTTCTTCCATTTTCTCAAGGATCGAAGTTTTGAAGGGAAAGGGCCAGAGATTGATATGTCTGACAAAGATAGATCTGATCATTAGATTGAGAAGTTTTTAGAGCAACATGATAGTGCATAAAATAAGATGTGGAGCATGAGATTCGAAGGAGATGTTAGAAGAGAGGGGGAAAGAGCTGGTGTGTGGATCAACCCCCCTAGATTGGCTACAAAAAATGTGCTCTTATAAGCTTGCTTTTGATTTCACAAACAACAATGGATGAATATGAGGCATTGGTGTTAGGACTGAAGGCTTTAAAAGAAATGGGTTCTAAGAGGATAACTTTTCGTGGGGATTCTGAGTTGACCATAAACCAGGTGAAGGGAATATATCAAGCCAACCACCCCAGCTTGAAGATTTTTTCAATATAGCCTCAACGATCCCAAGGGTCAATTAGATTGTTTATGCCTGCTACATCAGCCTTCCGCCAAAATTCAAGCTCCTTCCCAATCAGGATAAGGAAGTTGAGTCAAGCACGCACTAACAAGTGCCCGGAGCAATATTAAGTACTGGCAGGGTTTTGAAGATGATAAACAAATAGGAAAGTTTCAAATGGAAGATGGATTTGATAATTTGAATAGTGATGAAGAATATTGTGATGAAGAGGTGGATGCAGTTGTGTTCACAAAGGATGGTTACTTCGAAAATAAGATTGCTGGTAGAGATATAGTGCAACCTAAAAGCAACATCATTCCCAAGGGCCCCGGTCCCATTGGAGAAACTCTTTGATAATAATGATGTAACCAGAAGTCCAAAATTACGCGAGAAATGAAGGAGATGTTGAAGATTGTAACATTGTGACTCTGGAAGATCCCAAGATCATTAAACCGTCCAAGACACTCAACCCTAAATTCAAGAAAAGATATATCAATTTAATGAAAGAATTTCATGATTTTGCCCTCGAGCTATGAAGATCTGAAATTTTATGACACCAAGGTAATTCAACATGTAATCCCAATCAAAGAAGATCATAAGCCTTTCAAACAAAAACTTAAGTTAGGTTGATAAAATCCCCATCACAGTTCTTTGATTGAGAAAGAGATAAGAAGCTTCATTTTGAAGCCAAGATCATAGTATCTTTGAGGTTTTCCAAATGGGTGGAAAATCAAGTACGTCGAAAGAAGAGTGGGGAGATTAGATTGTGTGTGGATCTTAGAAATTTGAACAAGGTGTCTCTCAAGGATAACCACCCACTACCTAAGATGGATCACATTCTACGTAAAGTGGTAGGTTCTCTGAAAATGTCAATGTTGGATGGATTCTCCTGGTACAATAAGATCATGATGCACACTGATGATTAGGAAAAGATAACATCTTACAACACCATATGGTACATTCATGTATGCCAAGATGCGCTTAGTCTTCAAGGAACGTAGGGGTAACATTTCAAAGATATATGTACATAGATTTTGCTGTTGAGAAAGAAAGAATCATTGTTATCTACTTAGATGATATCACTGTATACTCAGTTTCTTATGAAGAACATCTCAAGCATTTAAGAAGAGACTTTCAGAAGTGCAAAAAGTTTGGCGCATTTCATTGAACCCTAAGAATTCAAATTTTGGCATGGAATAATTGAAGCTATTGGGTCAAATTATTTCAAAATAGGGGATAAAGATAGATCCCAACAGAAGCTGAGGGATGTTAAAATTGGCACAATCTAAGCAAAGAAGTGCACCTTTCCCTGGAAAGTGAATTTGAGAAGGTTTATCCATAACTTGGATGAAATCTTAAAGTATATTACCAACATGCTCAATAAAGGAAATGAGATAAAGTGGACCCCTTGGTTAGAAAAATCTTTTGAAGACATCAAAGTGGCATTGACCAAGGCCCCAATAATCGGGTAATCCTAACTCTGGAAAAGACTCTTTATATTGTTCTTGTCTCGAGCACACCATTGTCGGTGTTCTACCACGTATGGATGAGTAAAAATTTTTTAGAAGCCTATAACATACTATAGCAGGACATTGAGGGATGCCCCATTGAAGTATGATATCATGGAAAAGAAGGCATATGCACTGGTCAAGGCCCTAAAAGAGTTCAGATTTTATATCTTGCATTCTCATACCACTGCTTGTGTGCCCAACAATGCTGTGAAAGACATTTTAACTTAGCCTGAAACTGAGGGAAAAAGGGGAAAGTGGATAGTTGTGTTGTTGGAATATGACCTTGAGATCAAACCTACAAAGTTTATCAAGGGGCAGGGACTTGCAAAGCTAATGGCACAGACAAATTGTGAGCTCCTGGGAATAAATTTCATTGCTGACTTGTCAATAGATTCAGAAGGAGAAAGAGTCCCCTAGATATCCCAAAGATTTCTTGACTCCCCATGGTATGCAAATATCATTTATGTGTTGAGAAATTTGCAGGTTCCTCCTCAATTGAGTAAAACCAAGGCCAGGTTCTTAAAACTGAAAGCAACAAAGTTTTGTATTGTAAATCAAGCTCTATATTGGAAGGATCCAGGGGGAATCTTGTTGAGCTGTTTGCTAGAGTAAGAAGCAAAGAGGACCATCAAAGAATTCCATAAGGGTGATTATGGAGGACACCATTATTGGAAAACTACTGTACACAAGATATTGAGGGCTGGGTTCTATTGGCCTAGCATTTTTTCTATTGTCTACAAAGAGGTTTCAAGATGCCATGAATACCAAATTTTTGATGGAAGATAAAATTGTATCCTTTGCCCTTGAAACCCATCTCTGTTGAAGCTCCTTTCAAATAATGGGGCCTTGATTTCATAGGAGAAATTCATCCAAAGTCCTTATCTCAACACAAGTGGATTCTGATAGCCACATATTACTTCACTAAGTGGATTGAGGCAGTTCCCATGAGGCAGGCCATAGATGATGTTATCATCCAGTTTTTGGAAGACAATATTTTGTCTAGGTTTGGATGTCCAATCAAAATTATTACAGACAATGCAACAACATTTAAGTCTAAAAATATGGATAAATTTTGCAAGGACTACAATATAACTCTTGGTCACTCCACATCTTATTACCCTCAAGGTAATGATTTGGATGAGTCATCCAACAAGAGCTTAGCCATAATTATCAAAAAGATGCCGCAAGATAACAAGAAAGCTTGGCACAAAAAGCTCATCCATGCACTATGGGCTGACAGGATCACTCCAAAAAGATCTATTGCCACTTCACCCTTCCAGATTGTTTATGGAACAAAAGAAAATTTTCCTACTACATTAGGGTTTCCAGTGATGAGGTTGTTACAGGAGCAGGATGTTGAAATAGATGCCACTCGAAGAAGAAAAGACAAAATAATCTATGTCCAACAAATAAGAGAAAAAACCTTCAATAATGCTCAGCTACACCAAGGAAATATTAAAAAGGATTTTGACAGGCATACCAAGGAGGATGATTTCAAAGTGGGAGACTTGGTATTGAGATGGGATGCCATAAATGAAGACAAGGGAAAGCATGGGAAATTTGACCATCTATAGCTGGGACCTTTCAAAATTGTGGCATACCATGGGAATAATGCATATCTGATACATGAAAGTAATGGAGACATCATTGGAGGAGGACCTATGAATGGAAGGTTCCTCAAACATTACATTGTTTAAAGGAACCATCACCCTTTCCATTCATTGTATATAATCATTTTTTTTTTTTTTAGTTGAAGTAGTTGAAATTAAATCAATAGAACTGAAGCCCAAGGTGAAGGACCTGAGTTATGTTGAGTAGATTTTGAGTTTTTTAAATAATTGTTGGTAAATTCAGTTGCAGGAGTAAATCATAGAACAATGGGTAGGCACTCGGTATGCCGTTACTTTCTACCTTGCAGGGAGGATAACATACTCAATTGGATCCCATGTTATCACCATAACAATTTCTGTGGGAGATCCAGTTTTGAATACTTAGAGAGGTGCTAAACTGATGTGGAGGTGTTACAAAATGGAGGAAAGGGAAAAAATCTAGTGGAAGGAGGCTAAATCTTGCGGTAGTGTGGATTTTATGGGACTCGATAGGTTGCAGATCATAGGCGCTACATATCAACGGCCAGGGATCATTTCGGGGTGAGGACTTGTGCGGAAGATAATTCCCGAAAGAGGGCCGAAAAGTAAACCGCAGTTTCGGGTTGGGACCACGTGGCACCACTGGGTGCATTTCGAGGAGATAATTGGGTTGCCCCAAAACAATCCCCCTCGCCCCCAAAATTAGGAAAGTATATAAAGGGGACACTCATCGTTATTTTATTGTTTTTCAAGTACTGGAACGTTGAAGTTGGCGCGACCACTCCATTCAAACTGAATCTCAATAGTACGTCAATCTCATGCCTTTTTTGCTCATTTACAAGTATTTTTCATCGCCACCATGGACCCTATCATTATGTATGTAGCAGAGAAAGACCCCGTGTTAAACGAAGAAGCCCTAATTGACAGAGATGCAGATGTGTTCAACATTGAAATCACCATTTCTCCCATCTCCGTGTCCAGAGATAATTTGTCCTATAATGTAGAGAAACAGATACCCTTGATTGAATCATTCCATGCCACTATAGTCCCTTACACTGTCGAGGTCGCGTTCCCTTTCCCTAAATTCATGGGTTTGTGTGTAGAGAAATATTCATAGGAAGAGAAATTTGTTTTAAATAAACAAGGGTCCGAGGTCCTGTGTAGGGTAGAGAGCCTGTCAATTCGAAGCGCCCTCGACATACCAGAGTCCTCCTTCACAGTGTCTAAACCGTTTGAAGAAGAAAATATAATCATGGTTTACATAGAGTGTCCATCGAAAGTCAAAGACCTATTATTACAAAAAATCATCAAACCAGAGGATATTTCTGAAAGTCCGTCCCTGCCAATGAGAATTAATGTCATGGTTATTGAAGTCCAATGTGTCTGTTCCATTCTGAGTCAAATTTTACGTCTAGATAATGAAAAGTATGTGGTCGAGGTCATGTTAGGTTTTCTGTTGGCATTGTTCCAGTCAGAATCCAATCATTCAGTATGTATCAACTTCGATGAATTCATAGCTGATAATATCCACAAACAACTAGTGAATTTTCAGTCACTAAGACATTTCAGATATTACACATACTTGTTGAATATTTTCTTGGAAACAAACAAGAGAGAGTTCCCTGAAGAAAAATTCATATCGAATGAATGTAAAAGGATCACATTGCTCATTTTTATCAACAAGGTAATGTCTAGGGTTTACAACTTGATTTTCAACACTAGCTTACCAAGAGTCCTGAATGACATGAGGAGTTATTTGCAGCCAAATCCAGAAAACAGAGTGGGGGACTGGGTGTCGTTCATGCATTAAAAAATGATATGGGTTTATGATTGTCATGAATCGCCCTATCTTATACCTATTTTTCTAACACCCAGAGTCTTTTCCCTTGAGTTCATTAGGCAAAGAATCATATCAGAGACAGAGCACTTCCTGAAATTATGCAAGGCATCCAACCTCAAATTTCCTTTCATCATTGGACCTTTCATTGTCAAGAAAAGATCATGCTTATCTCAGGTCCAAGTAAAGATCAAAGAGTTTGTTTTTTCACAGCTATAGAGGAGAATATATGATCCACATTAGATCATATCCAAGAGAAGAATGATGAAAAAACAGGCCCCCTATGAGCATGAACATGTTGAAGGTTTTGACAAATTGGCAAATTTAGATGTCTGTGTTGATATGGAGGCAAACCTGCAACATACTCAAACATATCCAACTCCATATAAGCTGATAGTTAAAGTCCCCAAGGTGAGTGTTTACAACAAAAGAAACAGTTCAGAGGCCCTGGGCACCAATAGTCACCAGATTTCCCCTAAGAAGATGAATATCACACAATCCCCACAGATAGTGGATCTAGAGGAGGGGGAGCCTAAAGAACAAGTGAATATGGATTTTGTGGAAAGTGGCACTAGCAAGTAGAAGTAGGGAAAGGAAGCAAGCTCCAAAGTGAAGGCATCTCAAGAACATTCAGCAACAAAAAACACATCTTTGATAAGGCATATGGAGAAACCTATCAATCTAAAGAAGATTTGGCAAAGCAATATTGTTGAGAAAGGAAACTTGGCTATGAGTGAAATGAGGGAGTTAATCCCTGAAGTAGAAAATATATCTCAGCATAAGTCTTCTCTATTCATAGTGAGAGATATAGAGAAGAGGAAATTTAATATAGAAGTAACAGATGAGGATAAGGTATCAGAGATCAAGATAAAATATGAAAAAATCAGTGCTCCAGACAAAGTGAAATTCCACAAGAATACCAATGATATGATGTATTCAGATTACTCGGGTCTAAACCTGAAGAATTCAAAGCTGTTAACTTATGCAATTAAGTTGGAAGGGAAGTTGAGGCAGGAAAAATCATCCAACAGAGCTTGGAAAACTCAGGTTAAGAGGCTAGAATCTGAAGGCCCTTAGGGAGTGAAATCCTCCTTAGATGAAAAGGACAAGCCGATTCAAATCTTGAAGAAGAAACTAAAAATGTCTGCCATAGAGCATCCACAAACAACATAACTGGTTGATCTAGAGCATGAGAAGGAGACATTTCGATAAGAGACATTGAATTACAAGGCCAATGTATTACAACTAGAAAAAGAAAAAGTGAAATGGTCACAAGGACAGACATAAGTACCAAACATGGTTGTAGCTGTACTTTCTACTGCAGAGGCTGGGCCAAGCACTGGAGGAATTGTCCAGGCTATGTCACAAGTTATCCTAAAGGTGGGAGAAATGAAAGGGCCAAAGGAAGATATAGAGAAATTGAAGCAAGAAATGAAAACACAAGATGAGATAATGGATCAGTTCCAGAAGGAGAATCAAGCTTTGTAGGAAAGAGTAGACAAGATGAAAACAAGGTTGAGAGGCAAAGTACCATTGCAGGGATCCAAACACATCATCTGGGACTCTATTGTTGTTGAATCTGCTAAGTTCAGGGTGTACTTGAACTTCATCACTAACAAAGATAACATGCCCATCACAACCAGAAGTAGGTGCAATATTGTAAATGAGACCCTAGCAAAGAAACCATCAGAGTGGGCCAAAAATGCCATAAACATGATAAATTCCATCCCCACTGCAGAAATTTAGACCATTAGGGTCAAACATAGGACTACATTGATCATCTGGGATATGAGGGTCATTTCCAAGCATAAACTACTAAAATAAGTCCAAACCAAGGCCATGTAGATGGAGCAAAGTATACAATAATTCAAGGATCTGTTTGAAGAGTTGTTCATCAAAGGCCTCCCACCATTTTTGGTTGGAAAAGGAAAATTGTATGATCAGGAGGAATAAAACTCTCACCTTGCTCAATGCAGAATGGATCACTCTAATTTTGAAAGCCTGGAGAAAACTTGAAAGGAGAAACCCCGGTGGAATGTTTGATTACAGATTTTGAGATCTTGAATCAGATCAAAATAATGAAGATCGAACTGCCAGTCATGACGTATGCCTCTTGCATTGACCTGGATATCCTAATCAAAGAAATGATGGACTATGCTATACCTTCTGACTTGTAGTGGAAGGATATAGTGCGACTGGGTAGAATAAAGTGCAGTTTTCTAGGAACATATGCTGCCCATATGTCACCAAAATGGAAAATTAGGCAGAGGACCAAAACAGGACAACTGGCAAAGGAAGAAGATGAAGAGTCAGAGGAATCGACAGTGGGTTCATGAAATAGTTTTTGATTAATTATTGTAATCAGTTCCCATACCAAAACTGTTAGATGTAATTATTGTAGTCAGTTTTAGAAGCTAAAACGTTTTAGTTCAGCTATTGTAATCAGTTTCTAATTAAATGAACTCGAATTGTATAAATGTTAGAAGTTCTGAATGTATTAATGTTGGAAGAAGTGCAAGGGAACCTTTAGTTGTTCTGAACTGAATTGTAATTTTCTGGAGTTGAATTGAATACATATGCAGAAGCTTTTGAAGTCTCTATGAAAAGATTCTAATGGTGGTGATACGAGTTTTGTCTTCTCTCCTTGTATGTATTTCCTGTGTTCTTTAATTCCATTTGCACTATTTTCTGTTTAAATTGGATAGTTTAAAAGCCCAAAATTCATCTTGTGATGCTCTTGGCTTAAGAAATTTAAATTGTGTTAAGTTCTTCATAAGTAATTCAAAATTCATTTCAGTAATGCTCTGATGCAATTACTTGTTTCCTTTTTCTTCTTACACTCTGCAAACTACAATTTATAACTCAGATTCATCACCTCACTTAGCCTTTATCCTCTAGAGAGTTTTACTAGCCTGTCAGTGTTTTCATTCATTTTCAGAATTTGACTCCATAAGCCCCAAGTGTCCCTCCCCTTATTTGAAAACAAATTTATAAAAACTCCCCAAAAACAAACTAAACCTAGCCATTGATCACCAAAGAAATACCTAGTGACACGAGATAGTCCTCTCTTAGCTGATCAGTCTAGTACCCAGCTCTAAAGTTGGTTTGTAGGTTACCTCTGTCATTTGTTTATCAACCTAATAAATTTACAGAGTCCTAAAAACGTCTTTGAGCATTTGTTTGGGTAAAGGGGGGTTTGATGCACATGTTTAGGTAATTTAATTATTGGATGTGGTTTACATGTTATGATCCTTGTGACTTATGAACCCCTGGAGGGTGTACTTTTTGTTGCTGCAGAAATTTTCTCGGTGAACATGTACACATGGGGGAATGATTAGCTCAGACCTTCATGGGGATAAAATCCCACAAATGGATGTTGTAACCCCATCCAGGGGCAAGAAGACATCAGATATTTGCACCAGGAAGAAAGAAGGGTGTTTCCCTTAGAGACACCTTGGCAGGTGTAGACCCAGGGGGATATTTCTCTTCCACTTGGATGTTGACCTTTGGGAGCCCATGAAATCACCTTTATGACCCTGGACGTCATCCAAAGCTAGGGTTTACATTTTGAAGGCAGTTGTTAGATGATTGGCATGCATGGGCATCATATAGGGCCTTTGGAGACCAAATTTTCTGCATATGGAGCCCAACGTTCCACCTTAGGGGATCAACTTCACCCTAGAAGGGCATGTCGTCACCCTTGGAGATGATTTTAGGGATTAATTAATTTTATTTATGTAAAAAATGGATTTTGTTGTAATTTGGCTAGGTTGGCCTTTATTTGACCTAAAATTAATTAAAGGTCATTGGTTCTGTATAAATAGAGAGAAAGTACTCTCATTTTTTCATCATCACTCATCACAGACTAAGTGTGGTCTGAAATTTGCACCCTATTTGGGAGTTATTGGCTGAAATGGGGAGGCACACTTGTCTTGGAGGCTAAAATTTGCAACTTGGATCATTTCTTGGTGAATTTACTTGGAAATCTAGGGTTTTATTGCTTGATTATTCTTGGTGAAGTAAGTAAATATGCAATTATTCATTTCATTTTGAATGGTTATGGTATATTTGCTTTTTCATGTTAAAGATTATGAAATTTATTGCCTGACAAACCCTAGGAGTACAGGACTTAAGTTACTACTTCTTTGCTCTTCATTTGCTAGACTTTACTAAGGTGATTTGACCTAGATAAACTTCTAAATCCTTGAATGCTATCACCTTAGAAGTTATTTGTCTAGTCATTGTTTCTCTTAATACCTTTCAAAATTTTAAGGAAGGGAGATTCGCTAGGGCCTAAAATTGCTTACTCTCTAGTGAATTTGCCTTTAGGGTTTGGATGTTTGAGGCCTTGAAGTGCCAACACCTCCTCCATCCACCTCTTCTCCTTAGAAAAGTATAATCATTGTTGTTGCCACCTCCAAGTGAAAACCGTCACCTATTGACTCCATTGCCCAATAAAGGCAATAGTCTACTCACTTTAGTGAATGATTGATCAAACAAACACTCAAACTTTCTCCCTTGAAGATTTTGCTAACTTCTACTAACCCTAAACTAGAATAATTCATTAACTAACTTGTTGCTTTTGCAAATCGCTACTACATCCCTACTAATTCATACTAATTTGCTTCATACACCTACATAACTTGCACCTAACTCACTCAGAAATTGCTTGTGACAATTGCCAAACAATCTACTAGATAAATGCCAAGTTTATATGATGTTTCCTTGCAGTTCTGAGCACTAGAAATTGTTGTTGTTACAAAATATTGCTACAGACATCTAACTGCAAAAAATTCTTTGCAAAATTGACATTTAAGGCTAGCCACACATTTCCAAAATTGATTGTGACAATTGATTATAATTTTTCCTAGTTAAAGCTACATTTTCTTGTCTTTTTCAAGCAATTTCAAGGCATATTTTTGCAGTTGTTACATAATACTTATTGTTGTTGTAAATTATTATATTGCTGCAATTTTATATCAACTATCCTATTTTTCAAAGGTTCATGTTCTTATAAAGTACTAACTATTGAAATATTGTGTAACTGCAAAGAATATTATTATCCCCTTTTGTGGATGAAGTAAAAGATAAAATATATATATTATATTGACAAGTCGGACCTATTGTACTAGACATGTCAAATGTAAATTAGAAAGGTAAAGTGGATAGGTCGGCCCTGACCTAATTATTCGAGGGGCACAACTTGTATTTATAAGAGGCCTAGCACCTCATTTGTACACACACTCATCAAGTTCTCTCTCTCAAGTGCGCAAGTCTGAGAGTGATGCAATTACAAGGAGAAGTGACGCAACTACAAGGAAGAGTATCTCAATAAAGGTGAAGGTTATCTTGGTGAAGGACTATCTTGGTCTAAGTGGTGTGCTACTCTATTCTGGTTAGGGTTTCAATGGATCTTCTATTTGGTGAGATCTCTCTTGTGAGAGACACTGTACTTGGTTAGTGAATCTATATTAAAGAAGTTTTGTTGGGTTTTCTTCCCCTTGAGGGTTTCCCAAGATAAATGCTTGTGTACTCTGTGATTGTGTTTCTTTCAATAATATCCTTATTATTCTATTGTTATAATCAAGATTAATGATAAAATATTAAGCATGAAACTTTAACATGGTATTAGAGCTAAGCTGAAGAGAGCGTCTTTCACAGAAAAAGAAAAACGTCACTGTTGTCGTACAAGAAAATTAAGGCTTTTTATTAAAGAGGAATTTTAGCCCAAAGATCATCTAGAAAAGTGTGCCCTAGACTAAGGAACTCATTGGCGCCCTCAACGCACATTTTCAGTGGATAGAACTCTCTAAAAGTGAAACCCTAATTTTCACCGGAACCAGAAGTACCAGAAAACCAGAGGTACTAGAAAACCAGAAGCACCCGTCCATAAATCCGCTGGTCCAATTTCAAGGGTCAAAAATTGGAATTTTCAGAAACTGACTATACCAACATACTCGCCTTAGTCTAATGCATATTTTGGTGAGTTCAGTTTTCAGATACAAGAAGTTTGATTTTTTTATTATTTCTATAGCCTGGAGGGCTAAGGTTTCTACTGCAAGAAAGAATGGCTACCGGTACGAGGGTAGAATACAGGTTGGAAGGATCTGAAAACTTCATATCTTGGAAGCATAGGTTGTAGATGATTCTAGATGAGAATGATCTCCTAGAACATGTTACAGTGGGTGTACCACAACCAGAGGAAGAAGAGCAAACGACCAAGCACAAGAAGAATGAAAAGAAAGCAAAGAGAGTCGTCTCAGATTCACTAAAGGATCATTTGATCCATCATATATCCAAACTACAGACAAAAAGGAAAATATATGAAGCACTCATCAGGTTATATGAAAGCAAAGACATCAACCAAAATCTTGCCTTAAGAAATCAACTTCGTAATATGAAGAGGAAAAAGTCAGAATCTCTCTCATCCTATCTTATGAGAGTTTCTCAGATTAGAGATCAACTTGCAACTATTGGAGATGTCATTAGTGACAAAGATATTGTAACCACAACCCTAAATGGGTTTCCAACATTTTGGATTCCTTTTGTACAAGGAGTGTGTGCAAGAAACAAGTTACCCAAGTTTGATAGGTTATGGGCAGATTGCACACACGAAGAATCTAGACTTGCATACCAACATAAGAGATTGTTGATGAAGAGGAATCTCTTACATCTCAAAAGAACATAAGAAGTTCCTTCAGGAAGAACAATAAAGAAGCTAACTCCGTAAAAGTTCCAGATAAGGATAAATATGTTTCAAAGATCAGATGCTACAACTGTCAAAATTTGGGACACTTTTCGTATGACTATCCTCAAGGAAAAGGGAAAATAAAGTATCAAGCACATGTGGCAGAGGAAGAGGAATCTCCTCCCTCGAAGAAATATCTAGGAAAAATTGAGGATTATGTACTTTAAGTTGAAGATAGTTGATCGGAAGAAAGATAGCAAATGGTGGAGTCCATGGAGCCTCCCCACACAAAACAAAAGATAAGTATTCATGTTTATTTTTAGTATCTTGTTTTCTCCAATACTTTATCATTACAAGTTAGATTTTTGTGAGAATGATAATTAACCTCATTTTATTTCAGTGTCTATGCAGATTTATGAAGGAAGTATCAAACAAGAGGATAAAGAAAGAGATAAAATATTTATTTTAGGTATGATCACTCATAAGAGTGACAAAGGTATGTGTTTAACTATGATAGTAAGGGAAAATTTGGTAATTTCATAGCTAGAGTGAAAAAGAGTTCAAAAGTCTTATTCATGATTAGGGTTTTAGATGTGTACATGGTTGAACAAGTTTTGCTTAAGAAGAGATGTGTACTACTCTGATAGAAACCATGCTATGGTTTTATTTGATTACTTCTTATTGTTAACAACTGATTAGCTAAGTGACATATCTCAGAAGCCATACTGTAAGTAAATTTACAGGTCTTGAAAGAAATAACGCATTCCTTGAATTGCAGAAGTTAGACAACATGAAGAAGGAATTATGATATGGTGACAGTCAGTAAGAACCAAACAATATCCAGTATTCATATAGGATCAGGAGGCTCCTAAAGATGCAGAACAAAAATGTTCAAGATGAAGAGAAATATGGATACTCAGATATAGTTGATGAGATGCAGGTAACTGCAGGTTGTTCCAATACCGTTCTTATAGATGTAGAGGGAACAGGTTGATCCAGTATGAATTCAAAATTAAAGAAATGTTCGAACTCAAGAAAGCACCCAAGATATTACAGAAGAGAACTTCAAGGATGATGATTATAAGCTCTTAGTTTGGTGCAAGAGGTAGCTTTGTCTCCGAGTTCGAAATGGAGGATCATGATTTGATGTAGTTAGTAAAGTAGATGGATGGTCCCAATCAAATGGATAACATGGTATTATACCATGTAAATATTTTGGACCACAAGATATTTTTTCTTAGATCCCATAGCTAGACCTTCGTAGAGAAGTAAGAGACATTCATAGATAAGGAATGAGAAATCCCACAGGTAGACCTTTGTAGAGAAGGAAGATACCTTTGTAGAGAAGGAG
>SNQJ01S0181725.1:0-10032 GCA_010110895.2 Picea sitchensis | reverse complement strand
ACTTGCTTGAAGCTTGTGCAATGGGTTCTTCAAGACCTATGCTCTGAAACCATGTTGAATTTTCACTATGCTAGGCTCAAGCATGGGGTTTATTTCAATTTTAGCATTTACTTGAACTATAGACAAATGCAACTACACCATTCACAATTGCTACAATAACCAAGATCATAAGAAGAAATACCATGCACAAGAACACAAGAAATATCCTCGGAAACCATTCTCAACAAGGGAAGAAAACACAACAATCCTTTTCTATATTCTCAAGAGAAAGTCCTCCGACACCATAGACCTAGGACACAAAAGGGTGCTCTCCAAAACCAAGAATCTAGTGCCCAAGAGAGGTGCGCACTTCAGCCATGGAAGATGTACTTGCTGAAATTTCCAAAATCACATGTGTGTTGTGTGTTTCCTCAATGGGGAAATCACCTTTATTTATACTAGACTGGACACATCAAAAGTGGTGTCTACTGGCACAATAGGGCCAACCTCAATAACTCAGAATATAATTAATAATTACAATATTAATTATCTTTTACATTAATTATCTTTCACTTTATGGTGGGGCAGACCTGTACCCTTTACATCAAAATTAGGGTTATAGGTAAATATTGCTCTTAGACAATATAACAATGGATCTCACACACCCACTAGTGCTCAACCACTAGGGGAATGTCCACCTGTTCTCAGCCATAGGGATGTCCTACTCAACAGATCTCTATCTCTCACATGAGAATCATCTGGACACACACCCACTGGTGCTCAGCCACTAGGGGCACATCCACCTGTGCTCAGCCATATGAATGTCCTACTCAACAGATCTCTATCTCACTAAGTCTCATAGGAGAATCATCTGGAGTACCACATCGTCTCAACTCTTTACACAGAGGAGAATGATACACCCATCACATGGGCACCTTCACCCCTCACAGGGGTATACACATCATTTCATCTAAAACGACACACCCATCTCATGGGCATATTCCCCACAGATGGGCACACAACGTTCCATATTAGTCTCAGAGAGGAACGACACACCCATATCACGGGCATACACAAATCATGGGTTCTCTCACAGGCTGACTCACTCAGTCTGTGTCCTGGAGGATGTTTGACGAAGCTGTAATCATCAACATCATATCTTTCTTTGCAAACCCCTTCTGATTTTTTTATGAGACATTGTGAGGAAGGAAAGATCTGGTATTGCAGATCGTATGAGAGTGCTTGTAGAGATATGATAGATCTCATCTCCTCTGCTTCATAGAATGATCCATATAATTAGGTTCATCTTCTTTGTGTGATGGTCTATGGATTCTATTGGTTTGTGTGCCTATTTTTTGGATCGATCCCTCACCGTGTCAATGGTATGCAACTATTGTGATTCAATATTACCATTTGGATATTTTGCTTGGAATATTGCTTGTTTGGATATTTAAATAACCCTCATGATATTTACTTTTGGATTGAACTAAATGTTTGGATAACTTCTAAAAGTAAATAGGTTTATTTGGATATCCATTTAACTTTTTGGTTGGAGTTCCAAGTCGTCATCCTAAAAAATCTTTCTAAAGGATTTGAGAAGTAGGCTTGCAAAAAATTAAATCTCTAAATCACAATATCTCTCTGTTTCTGAGTCAATTTATGGTTGTGTGCTTATGATTTGATCTGACATGAGGGGCATTTCAAGAACATGTTGATGGGTTGTTTATAAAATTTAACATGTTGTTTGTGTAAAGACTTCAAACAAAACCACATCTTCACCAAGTACTATAGTTGCTCTCTCGTTTCCCAAATTTCAAGGGAGAGTCATAATTTTGCACACAATTCTTTCCTAAATATCTAGATCAACCATTGTAGTAGAAATTCAAATTAATTCAAAAATTCTGATCATGGCACTTTTTTATTCATTAGATCCCGACAACACTCAAGTATCATTGTACAAATCTTATATATACGAGCTCAAATTTCCAATATGCTCATCTACTCTTAGATTTACACATCCAACATAATTTAGATATTACAAACACATATCTTGTGTTTTTATTATTATTATTTTCTATTGATAAAATGGTGTAATCAAGGACTATTGAGCTCCTAACTCCCCATAATTATCACACATGGAAACTTAATATGAAACAATTGATTCAATCTAAAGGGATTTGGCAAATGTTAGTGGAGGATCAACCCATGTTTACCAAGAAAATTGAGATATTTTTGTATCGAAACAAACTTGATGAATCTATGGGTTTAATTGGCTTGCAAGTTTCAAATAGTTTTTTGTTTCATATTGGTGAATGTAAAAATACAAAATAAAGCTGGGACACATTGGCTTCCTTATTTGGTAAAGTCAATGAATTTCAAGCCTTACAATTGGAAGTAGAATTGTCATCGCTTGTACTTTATGAGCATGGGTCCATTGAAGATTATCTTGTCAAATTTAGGTTATAATTGGCATAGTTGAAAGGGCGTGGAAAAGACAAAATAGATGATGAGTGCATTTTCTTGATTTTATCCAAGATAAAAGGTCCTTTTTAGGTATATTCTTCTATGTTTTACTCAGATACTATGGATGCACTTGGAGTTGAGTTTAAAATTCCCTCTTTTGAGATTTTATATGAGCATCTTACTAGGGAATAGTCTAAGTTTATGTAATTAGATGCTCTTTTTGGCTCTAAGAATGATTCTCTTTCAAATCATACCTCCAAAGGTAAGCATACAACTCGATATAAACATAATAAAGGTTCTTCTCAAGCTAGTGAGTCTACCTCCAAGCCTCAACAAAAAAAAAAAAAAATATTTTCCTCCATCTTCGAAGTCTGGTGTTTCTTCCTCCAAGACAAGGAAGAAGTCAAGTGAAACCTATAGTTTTTGTGGCATACTTGAGCATGATGAATCCAAATTCCAGTTGAAAATAGAATATTTGAATAAATCCATGCAACACTTTTTTTTTTCAATGCCCAAACTTTCTTCATCTACTATAGGGCATGCTTTATCTTCTCAAGCTTTATATGAATATTCAGATAGTTGGATACTCAATTCTAGTGCATCACACCATATGACTCATTCTCATGAGTTTCTTCCTTCCACATCTGATTGTATCATTTTAAAAATTTCAATTGGAGACTCTACACAGCTTGATGTTTTAGGATCAAGCATTATGTAGTTAGTTGATGGGTGCATCAATGGTGTTCTCCTTCTTCCTAATATCTATACCAATCTACTATCTATTTATTAGATATATCATTCTAGCGATGGGAAAATAATAGAGTTTTTTCCTAGTGATGTATTCATTCGAGAACTACAGAATCCAAACATCGATGTTGCTTCTAGAAGATTTGATCATAGTTCCCAATTTTACATTCTTGCTTCTTTTGGTCCTTCCTCTTCTCCCTCTTTCATCACATGTGCTTATTCTTTGAGTAGACTTTGGCACAAAATATTTGGACATCTAAACTACAGTTATTTGCAACAATTAAACACACAAAATTTGGTGCTTGGTCTTCCTAAAGTTTCTTGCATTGATGGATTTTTTCCAAGTTGTGTTCTTGGAAAACAACATCAAGATCCTTTTCCTAAAGGTAATTCCTTGCGTGCTACTGCACCTCTTCAGTTGGTACACAATGATCTCATGTCATTTTCAATTCATTTATTTTTAAGGGATAAGTATGCACTCACTTTTATTGATGGATTCTCACATTGTTATTTGGTGTACTTTCTTAATTGTAAAGAGTGAGTTTTTTTTCTACTTTTAGAACCTTCAAGGCTTGTGTTGAGAACTAGTCCTCTCTTTCTATCAAGAAACTACACATATAATGGGGGAGAGTATGTCAATTAGGAATTCAAGGTTTTTTTAGAGAACATTGCATTCAACATCAATAATCTATTCCCTATGCTTCTCAACAAAGTGGAATTACTGAAAGAAAGAACCATACACTGAAAGAGATGGAAAATTACATGATTTAGTCCCAAAACATGGCACCTTCTTTCTGGGCTGAAGCAGTGGATTGTGCCAATTACATTCAAAATTGGATGCCTCATAAGGCAATGCTCCATATGACTCCAGAGGAAGCTTGGACCCATGTTAAGATTGATATCTCTACTTTTAGGGAATTTGGCAGTCCAACGTGGGCCTTAATACTAGATGAAAATCATAAAGCTATGGACAAGAAGAGTCAAACATTGATATTTGTTAGTTACTACGAGGATATGAAGGCATATAGGTTATTTGATCCTATTTTTAAAGATGTTTTGTTTCGAAGGGTTGTCCATTGTGATGAGAACTTCAACCCCACATCATCTCCTAATCCTTTCATAGATTGTCATGTTGACACTGGTGCATATGATGCTAACTATTTTATTTTTGTAGAAAAAGAATACAATGAACATTTTGTTGTTTGAAATTACACTAGTGAATATGAAAATCAACGAGAAGAAAATCTACCATAAGCACCAAATGAACACGAGCAACCCGAACAAGAACAACTTGATCAAGAAAAAAAATTGAGAAGGAGATTTGATGAGGGAAATAGGCCTGACAAGTATGGATATCAACTGATTTCAATTATTTTACCTTTGACCCTTGCCATACTCAATCACAAAAAACTGATATCTCTTTTTTGAGTCAATCCATTTCAAGTGATCCACAACAATTTTTTGATGCTATGGGGATACCCAAATGGGATGCTACCATGACAATAGAGTATTATTCCACGTTGAAGAATCACACATGGGATCTCATTCCTCTTTCTAAGGGATAAATATAGTTTATTATAAATGGGTCTACAAAACCAAATATGTAGTGTATGGCTCTGTTGACAAGCATAAGGCATGTCTTGTGGCTGATGGATTTTCATAGGTTGAAGGGATTGATTATTCCGAGACCTTTTCCCTTGTAGATAAGATGAATTCCATATGCCTCATTCTTTCTATTTCTACCTCCCAAGATTGGTCAACCTATTAAAAGGATGTGAAGATATTTTTTTTTCATGGTGATTTACATGAGGAAACCTACATGGAACATCCTTGTAGATTTGTACAAGATTATTCTCTTGTTTGTAGGCTTCGATGTTCATTGTATAGTCTTAAACAAGATCCTCGAGCTTGGTATGAGAAGGTGGATAGTTTTATGATTACTTCAGGGTTTAATGGTTTTCATTCTGATCCTACTATTTACACTCGGAGATAGGGCACTAATATCTTGATTCTAGTTATTTATGTGGATGATTTAATCCTCATAGAGAGTTCTTCATCCTTGATTTAGAGTGTTCAATGAGTATTTATAGAGCAGTTTGATATGGAATATTTAGGTCTTATGCATTATTTATTGGTCTACAAGTTCTTTAATGTTCATAAGGGATCTCCATTTTTTAGCATAAATATTCACTTGATTTACTTCAGTGCTTTAGAATGGTTGATTGTAAGCCTGCACCTACTCCATTTTAGTCAAGTGTCACCCTTTCTGCCAATTTCTCTTCACCAAATGTTAATCCTTTGCTTTATCCAAAAATGACTGGGAGTGTACTGTATTTGAATCATACACATCCTAACATTTATTTTTTAGTTGGGATTGTATCTCGATTCTCTCAAGATCCTAATGAGTGTCACTGGAAGGTAGCGAAGCACATTTTTAGATACATTAAAGGTACTACCAATTTTGGCATTTAGTACACCTTTGGTGCTTCTCAACTTGTGGGTTTCCCCGACTTTGATTGGGCTTGTTTAGCTGATGATCACAAGTTCATATCCAAATTTTTATATCACCTTGGCTCTACTACTATTTCCTAGTCTTGTAAGAAACAATCAACAATTGCATTATCTTCTGCAGAAGATGAGTATCATGTTGCATTTCTTTCTAGCTAGGAATTTATTTGAATTGGAAAGCTAATGATAGAGTTTGGAATTCAACATGATTATCCTACTACTCTTTGGTATGATAATTAGAGTGTCATACACATTCGTTTCATCTGAGTGGAGTACCAAAGAAAAAAACACATCGAGATTCACATGCACTTCATTCGACAACTCATCTGGGATGGTGTTCTCAACTTGGAGTATTTGCCTACTAAAGAGCAGGTTGCAAGTATCTTCACTAAACATTTGGCATCACCTCATTTTCTTGAGTTACAATCGATGCTTATGGTGAAGGAATTTGTCCTTAGGGGGTCATCTCGAGTCCTCCTACCTTCACTTTTTGTTTATGTTGTTTTCTCTCTTTTGGGGAGGAGTTTTTTTTTCCTATGGGTTTTTCTCCTTTTCTCTACTTATGGAAGTTTTTACTTGGGTACCTTAGCATGCCTAGTTGTCGGGACCCATTTTGTCTTCTTTTTTTACTCCCTACGTTTCGCTTAAGGGGGGATAGTAGTGTTATTTTCTAATGCAACCAACTATTGTTAGTTGTAAGCTTACATAGACATCCTTATCTTCCTAACTGTGACAAGTATATTTTGCTAACACTAGGCCTCTTCCATTGTTATTAATAGCACAAATTCTCTTGTATTTGATATACAACATATCTAATTGATCAATTTCACTCTCTCTCATAAAAGTTATTTTTGTCTTTGTAGTAGCTTTTGTTCCTGTGATGTACTTTTAAGCATCTTCAAAAATTCATTATAAAATGCATAAAGTGTATAATATCCATTAATTTTTTCATGTATATAACAATCACTCACCTTTCATTGTCTCATTCATTGTCTATGATTGAGAATTTCTCTCTAGCGCATTAATCTTGGTGGTCGAGATCATAAATGGTGAGGGTGGAGGCAGAGGCATTCTTCTTGCTATAGATGGTAGAGCTCATTATTTCTCCATTCTTTCATACAAGTTCACAGGGCACATTTCCCTTTACCTGTCCCACACATTTGGAAAGTCCCCTTGTCATTCAATGCTTTGCTAGTTGCAAAATTTCAAAGTACACATTCTATTTTGTTTCATCTGATTGTCCTATAAATTTTTAATTACAATAATCTAACACAATTTCATTATATTTTGTTTAACTTCTTTTCATCGGTTGATTTTTATTCTTCTTTATTGTTTGTTTCACATATAAAATATAAACCAAATTATATTTTTATATTAAAAAAAATCAAATCATCATTTTGATAAAAATTTATTAAAAATTTACAAATGAAATCTAATTATAAAGTTTTACTATCTCCCATCTTTAACATCGTGCATTTTAATTACATACCCAATAAGTATTGGGTAATCCATATACATCTCTCCCTAATTCTACTTCAACTCTACTTCAACATGCATGGTTTTACTATCTCCCATCTTTAACATCTTTAACATCATGCATTTTAATCTACATACCCAATACGTGGCTAATCCATGAACAACTCTCCCCCATGCATGCAAGTAATTACCACTATAAGACTTATCCACTTTTTTTTTTTTTATAATCCAAAAAGGCCAAGTAACCTAATATGTGTCTCAATCTTAAAAATGTTTTACAATAGGGCATACTATTTATCATATTTACATAAATATTATAAAAAATTAACCAATATATAATAAAATGACTAAAAAGTAAAATCAACATAGTTTTATTTTAAAAAATGATTAAAAAGTAAAATCAACATAGTTTTATTTTAAAAAGTGACCATACAAATACACACAATGTTAATTTTGATTAAGCACATAAGCACAAGATATATTGAGTGTGTAGTTGATTTTTAATGGGGTATATGTCTTTCATAATATTCTTGAATTATACGACTTCATGCCCATTAATATCCATTTGATTTTGAATTGAATTTTATTGAGGAAATTACATGCCTTTGAAGGGACAAAACATGGGTCAATTACTTGGGTTCTCAACTAGGAAATCATGGGTCTCTATCTTGCTTTAAGCTACAACCACTGGGTGGTGAGCGAGTACCTTTCACCTTGCCGTGGGTGAGGTCACTTCTCCTCTAATGAAGGAATCGTGCCCTTTCAAATGAGAGATTCACACTCTTTAAATGCGTCTTTCACACTCTACACTCTAAAGAACTTGAGCTAGTTTCCCTAAGAAGATCATGGATGAGAAAATGGGCAATGGAATCTTTGCCAAATGAGATAAAATCCTATAGATCAAACACCTCATGACCTTAACACTTTGCACATATTTATGGATTAGAGTCCTCCAATAAAAACATATTGGATAATCACTTCAAAACATTACCATGATGCATTTGAATTTTATGGAAAATAATAGAAAATTTGGAAATTTATTTATTCATTTAATTTATTAACTTTTGTGCTTTCCATTATTTTAAAATTTTGAAAATTGTCATATTATAGCTTATAGTTTGGATGAGGAAGAGAAGTAGTATTTAGTTCATATTAGTGTAGAACCATCTTAACTTCTGATCTATGATGTATCGAGAGAGATCAAATCTCTCGAGGTACAAACATTTTCTCAAGTTTTTTTAATTATTTTTTTTTTCACCTCGAGGCACTTGATCCTTCTTCATGTATGATAGATCCGGAGTTGATATGGATCTACATTGGTTCTTTATATATATATATATATATATATATATATATATATATATATATTTGTGTGTGTGTGTTAACTCCATGTTCAACATAGAAGGAATTACACATGCACATCATTAAAATGTTTTAACCATTATATTTTTATTTCTTTCAATATATATATTCCCTAGAATCTTGAGGGCACAAGGCCAGTCAACAATAGGGCTGGAAGACATTACAACAATATACTCATGAAGAGCTCAACATGTCACTTGCAAGATCTAAACCACCCGAGACTAACCACCTAAGTTCAATTGACTAAGGTGGACATTGAAATATTTTATTTATATGGTCAACATTGAAATATTTTTTGTTATTAATATTTTTTTAAGTGCCACCTGTGCAATACATTTTTTTGTTACTTTAAATTACTTTACACACACACACACAATGCTACGTGTTAACTTTATGTTGATAACATAAGGAATTACACATCTCCCTCACATTGGGTTGTAGAAAGCACATCTTGAGTCGATAAATACTTGTAAAATGCATATATGAGTCTATTTTTATCACTCACTTGTCATATCAAATAACAATGTTCACCCTACCATAAGTTATTTGGATATAATGTGCAACTTGAAGTACACAAGATAGATACAAAAATTTTATTATATATACAAAATATTAATTAATATTAATACAAATTTCATATGTTATTATCTATTTTAGGGGTTGCTTCTGTGATCATTGCAAACATATTCAAAAGAATTTTGGACCCCTTTCTGGATGCCACTGGATGAGCGCTCAATTGGAGGAAATGCCAAATATTTGATTGACATATCAGTCTGCAGGTATCACATATGATCTCCATAACCCTTCAATTTCCTTTTGTAGAGGGGTGGTCTTTCTTCCGCTATCTTAGTATACCAATTTCAATCAAAGAAGCCTCTTCTTAGGCTTGGGTAAGAATTATTGATAATATTAGATTCAAGCATTAGGACTCTTAATGGATTAATGTCACACACCCAACCCCCTAAGTATGCTTTTAAGGGAATGAAGCCTAAATTTTCTCTTTCCTACATCTCCCTGAATCCTTAGAATAAGGATGCCATCGCCTTGTGCTCACCGAGAGCTTTCCAACAACTATAACCTTGTTTGAACTCGAGATATGCTTTAAAAGTTATGGTCCTCCGAAGTTTTTGGGACGTCATTGGCCAATGGCCATCCTCTTCGCCACGTGGCATCCACATGGCCTTACTCCCCCCATACCATCTGACATGGCACTTCCGTGACTTGGGTCTCCACCCCTGATGGTGACGTGGCCACTAGTTGTAGGGAGTATCTCCCAATCTTTGCGGATATCGGATATTTGGCCCTTCAACATTCTTACTCAGGTATAAAAATTCTCGGATACCCGAAACCCCGAAGTCTCATATCACTCCAAGATCTATGGTGAAGTTATATCCACCCTTAGCTCTAATGGTTGGGATCTATCCGTGCCTACCCATAGCCTAAAGTTGACAAGGGGGAGGTGGGTCCCACCTTAACTCACCTCTCATGCCACAACGC
>SNQJ01S0181724.1:0-19232 GCA_010110895.2 Picea sitchensis | reverse complement strand
AAGGTACCATGAGACGAATCAAGAAACCCAATCCATTCTCCAATTATATGGCTTTGATGTGTGATCTCTTAAAGAAGGAGTCTACTTGTTTTGAAGAAGCCATTCAGAAGAAAGAATGGGCAGATGTCATGACAGAAGAATATCAATCCATTATAAAGAATGATGTATGGGAAATAGTTACCATATCGAAGAACAAAGATGTGGTATCTTCCAAATGGTTATACAAGATAAAACATGTTGCTAATGGAAGTATTGAAAAATATAAAGCAAGGTTTCTAGTTCGTGACTTTTCTCAAAAGGAAGGCATTGACTATGAAGAGACGTTTTCTCCTGTAGCCAGATACACTTCTATCAAAACCATCATATCCCTTGTAGCTAAGATGAAGTGGAAGTTACACCAGATGGACGTGAAAACAACCTTCTTGAATGGTGTCATTGAAGAAGAAGTGTATATAGAACAACCCCAAGGGTTTGAAGTTGAAGACAGAAAGACTCATGTATCGAAATTGAAGAAGGCTCTATATGGATTGAAGCAAGTTCCTAGAGCTTGGTATGGAAGGATTGACAGTTTCCTAATGAGAATGGGCTTTACCAAGAGTAAAGTTGTAACACCCCTTGTTTCCCCCAGCTTGTAATTAATCATTAATCATAATCACCATTCTATGGCATGGGAACAGTGTAAATGTATTTTTGTTTGAATAGCCAAACAACTAACTGTGGGGGTGAAGCCTTGAAAGTACTGGCCATGATATCACTAGAGGAAAAAATGTGAAAAATATAAGAGAGGGTTCATTATATTGAATGACCCCAATATTTTCCAAGGAGGAATCAATTAATGATGAAAGTATCGGTGGTTGAACCATCAACCAACCCCATGAATTGAAGCATGGTCTAGCTGAAGAATGTCATCCTGAAGTACCATAGGTTCATGTAGACCCAGACCGACCCAATTTTTCCTTCTGACAGAAGGAACAGGATAAGAGGGATGTATGTGCAAGGTATGTAGGGGAATAAAGAGAAGAATGGAGAATGTGAGAAGCTCTCTAGCTAAGAACAAGCAGAAGGTCACGAGATTGATGTTGAATGAGAATATGTTAAACCTCGTCAAGGCTGTGACAGAAAAATAAATCTCTAAGAGTATGCAGAGAATGGAACCTGAGCAGAAGGTCGTGAGCTTGATGTTGAGGAAGCATCTGATAAACCTCGGAGAAGATGTGAAAGAGAAAGTATCGTTGAGAATTGGCATAAATTCCCTAGTGATATCATGGCTTGGCACGGGGGTGGACAGAGCGCTAAGAATGAATGCCTCTGAGCCTATGTTTGGGTGGAAAGGAGAACACCCATGGTCAGTTAGTTAGCTGCAACCTATAATAGATTGGTATTCTCATATCCTGTGTAATTGAATTGTAACTGTAAATTAAGGTTGGATGTCCTATGAATGTTTCAGGGATGTACATGGTTGCTTAGTGGTTATATTGTATCCCTTTAATTCTTCTTGATTGTGTATTTAAGAAATTAAGGAACTATCTGGCTTGTACAAGTAAATGCTCGAGCCCCATCATGGTTCAAGTTAAAATAAATGAATTGTGAGTTCGTCGACCTTAGGCACAATATCACGTGTTCATGTCGACACTCCCCTGTCGCTCTAAGTCTCCGGGAGGAAGGAGTTTATTTAGCTCAGGAGAAAGAGTGTAAAGTGTGCTCCAGTGCTTAAGTCCCTCAGAATTGATGAAGCTCAGGAAGGATAGCAAGGTTGAAGCTTTGAAAGGGGAGATCTTTTCATTTGGAAGATGAGCGGACGATATCCGTTCGGGAGGACCTATATGACCAACACCTAGGAACCTTAGGCTAAGCCTAAGGGATCCAAGTCCTTCTGACTTCAGAACTCCGGAAGTCCGAGACTTTGGAGCATTGTCGGCCCAAATAGTCACAAACTGGCTGAAGGTGACAAAGAATCACGGTTACCTGTAAGGTCGATCGACATTGGGCGATTTCCCCTAGTAGTTTAGAGGAACCTATCTTATCGACTAAACCAGGATCCAACTCCTTATCATGAAGAAGTGTGAGCCACTGATCAATAATGTTTGGGGATTCCCTCAACCGTTGTATCTACATCGAGAATACTTCGACAAAGTCCTACTTCGGGAGAATAGAGATGCTATAGCATCAAACTCCCTAAACATTGAAGTTACGAAGTAAAGGAGAGTCGTAGATTTGGGGGAGATCATCGGGAGCCCCGCCTATCGTCCCATCATCCAGGAGGAGGGACCAACACACGGTACTTCAATGAAGTCCTGCTTCAGAAGAATGGAGTGACATTAAAGCCAAAACCCATGAAGGCCAGAGCTGCGAAGTGACCAGGACCATAGATCTAGGAATCCTTTGACTCCTTTCCTAGCCATAGGATTTACGATGTAGTCACCTTGGTTTTTACTGCTTCGAGAGGACATAGGTGTTGTAATGCCAAATTCCTCGAAGGCTGAAGTCACGAAGTAATGAGGACTGTCGATCCTTGGATTCTTTAGGATTCCTCACAGTCGTCAATAAACAGGGGACCCGTGGTGCTAGATCCTTTATTTCGGGGACTAGGCACTCTGGGGAATTGGAGGTGTGGTGTGTCGAAAAGCTCTGAAGCCCGAAGTAATGAGAGTCGTCGATTCGAGGATGCTTCGAGACTTTTCCTAACCGTTAGATCTAGGTTGTGGTCAGCCCAATGCTAACCAACTTAGGGATAAGAGAGGATTTTGCATCACAAAACTCCTGAAGGCCGAAGTCGTGAAGTAACATTAGTCGTGGATCTATTGATCCACATGGTCGGATCTCGACAGTGATATTTGAGGGATGTTAGAAGGTTGTCAGTCAGGTGTGATGTGGCAAGCCGACTTCACCAGGGTGATGTGGACCCATGATCGATGTTCCATGTGTTAACTCGATCTGTGATTATCGTAGACCCTATATGCCTATTGGAACGTGACACATGTCACCCCTGGCCCTTCTATGTGTTAGTCACTGGTACGTGCCCGCCTAGCCAAAGTGGTTGGTGAAGTGACCAAAATTCTAGGACTTCGGGACTCCGGAGGAGTTGGGGTGTAGCATAATAGAGGGACCCAAAAGGCCCGAAGGCCGGAACCACATGGTAGGATTACAGGAGTTCGGGACTCCGGAAGATCTCATGTGTAGACAGTAAAGAGGCATTCAACGCCGAAGTGTCGAATTTCTTGTCGGCCTCTGTGTTGGGCGCCTGCGTGTTAGACGAAGGTTGAGTCCAGTCATGGAATTGGACGGTGGATGGAATTCCACCGTGGATGAAGAAACATGGAGACAATACCTATGAGGTGGATTCACGTGGATGTCATGTGGCCCTCAACCAATGAACGACCGAAGAACTTTGGGAAGCCATAACGTGCAACCCAAAGCTCAGATTCAAGCCTGGTAGCGACCATTAGAACGCTATGGGTAAGTAGAAGAGGATAAAGACCTTGGACAAAGGATTTGAGATGTTAAGGAGAGATAAATTTCAATGCCCCATCCCTACAAAAGCTATTAAGGGATCGGGTGTGTTACAAAAGTTGATTCTAACCTTTACTTCAAGGTTATGAATGATGAGCCTAGTATATTTTTGTTGTATGTGGATGACTTATTCTTAAATGGAGAAGAAAATCTCATCAGTAATTGTAAGAAGAAGCTCGCAGCAGAATTTGAGATGAAAGAACTAGGCCTAATTCACCACTTCTTAGGTCTTGAGGTTTGGTAAAGCCCAGAGAAGATCTTCCTTAACCAAGGAATTGTAAGAAGAAGCTCGCAGCAGAATTTGAGATGGAAGAACTAGGTCTAATTCACCACTTCTTAGGTCTTGAGGTTTGGCAAAGCCCAGAGAAGATCTTCCTTAACCAAGGGAAGTATGCAATTGAAATATTGAAGAGGTTTGATATGTTGGAGTGTAAATCCTTGAATACACCCATGGAAACAAAGTTGAAGCTCATGGTTGATACTTTGTCAGAATTGGTTGATGTTACGTTGTATAGATAGATCATTGCATCGTTGATGTATCTAATGAACACCAGGCCAAATATTTGTTTTGTTGTGAACACCTTGAGTCGGTATCTGGTAGAGCCTAGACGTTTTCACCTTGTTGTTGCAAAGCATGTGATGAGATACCTTAAGGGTATGTTGGACTTTGGTCTCTGCTACAATGGAGATCAAGACTTCAGACTGCTTGGTTATACAAATTTAGATTGGGCTGGAAGTGTTTCTGACAGAAAGAGCACTTCAGGATTTTGCTTCAGTCTGGGGTCAACCATGACTTCATGGTAGAGTAGGAAGCAATCTAGTGTTTCTCTTAGCACAGCAAAAGTGGAATACATTGCTACATGTTCCACCATTTGTGAAGCCATATGGCTATGAAAGTTGTTGACAAGTCTATTTGATCTGAAGATCGAAGCAACTGTGATTCTATATGATAACCAAAGTTGCATAAAGATGGCAGAGAACATTGTGTTCCATCACAAGTCAAAGCACATAGAAATCATGTATCACTACATTCATGTTATCGTGTAGAGAGGAGTCATAAAGCTCCAATATGTTAGCACAAATGAGAAGGTTGCAGATGTTTTGACCAAGCCTTTGTCTCGTGTAAAGTTTGAGCACTTTCGAGACAAGCTTGGTATAGTCCGAAAGGACCTCCCTCAAAAGGGGGAGTAATGTTGATGATACTATGGTATCCTGGCCAATATCGAGTAGCTCAGTTAGGATTTTATATCCTAGGGGACCGATCATCCCTGGACAGATCCTGAAGGTCCGGTAAGGACGGTCTGACAGAGTACTTGTGCATGTATATGCTAGCTATGGTCAGTAGTGGTAACTCCATTAGGCTTTTTATAATCTTAGGTAATCTTATGATTCCTGGGAAGATCCTGAAGGTCCGATAAGGATGGTCTGTCAGAGTACCATGTGGTAGCTATGATAGGATTTTATATCCTAGGGAATCTTATGATTCTTGGGCAGCTTCTTAGGGACTATCAGAGTACCACAAAATGTTGTTGATACACCTGCCTCATTATGTTGCTCCATGATGATGATGATGATGTTTCTCTAGCCTTCGTGTTGTGATGATGATGTTTCTCCAACCTTCGTGTTGTGATGATGGTGTTGCTCCAGCCTTTGTGTTGTGATGATGTTGTTACCCCAGCCTTTGTGTTGTGATGATGATGATTTTGTTGATGATGATGTATCAACCTTGTGTTAACTATGATGTTATCTCAGTCTCGTGTTGATGATGTATCAACCTTGTGTTGACTATGATGTTATCTCAGTCTCATGTTGATGATGTATCAACCTTGTGTTGACTATGATGTTATCTCAGTCTCGTGTTGATGATGTTGTTGTTGTTGATGTTATTGATTATGATGATGTATTAGTGTTATACTAATTCTTGTTTATGCAGATGATGATGATGCTACTCCAGTTCCATGTTGTGATTAATGATGAGAAAAACTTCCGATGATTTATAGATATGCCAGACAATGTTCTAAATGATGTTGATGTTGTTTCCCTCTCTCTCTCTCATGATGATGTTTTAGAATACCCTTCTTGTTAAGGGGAGTGTTGAAATATTGTAACTGCAAAGAGTATTCTATTTATTATCGAGTTATTATTCATCAGGTTAATCCCCTTTTGTGGATTGATCATGTCGGGATTTCTACTTGACCAAATCCCCTTTTGTGGATTGGTCAAACCCTAACTATATCATGCAAAACAACAAGTTGGTCCCCAAGCCTAGTTAAAGTGGTTTTCACCACTAAGAAGAGAAGTCGGCACCGCCCAAATGAAGAGTGATCCAGAATCGGATCCAGGAGCTTGATGGGGCTCAGAAAGGCCTAAAACTCAAAGTTCTTAGAATCACTTCAAAACAGACGTGTGCATAGGCCTCATCGATACAAACCCAACGCAACTTGAACGAACTCAAACGGACGTCGTATGCTCAAGTTATGGCGATTTGTTCATTTTGCCAAGGAGGCAAAAAAAATGATGATTGAACAGTCTATATAGTCCATATAGTTCCACGTGGCATATGACTGTACAGGTCGTACGGTCATACAACTGACATGGAAGGAATAGTTGGCAGCTTCTAGAGGTGACACATGGCAGGATGACTAGGCATACAGACACTGACGTGGACATGACAGGTGGACCAATCTGGGGGTGACACGTGTCACCACTGCAAGGGTGACATGTGGCACACATGTACAGATGACGTGGAAGGTCTGACATGTGGCAAGTGTGATGACATGGTTGGTTACTGACGTGGTTGATACGTGTGGCAGAGCGGGTTGAATAGTGTGATGACACTTGGCAGCTAGCTGGTGTAAGTTACAGTGCCAGGTGGCCTAGACATGGGCTCCCGCGTGATACCCAGGTATTGGCTACTTTGGTTGTTGGAAAAATTTTGTTGGAGTTTATGAGTTTCGAACATTGGACCTCCCACCAGGCTACACCTTCGCAGGGTTGGGCTAGCCAACCCATCACGTGTGTTACTTATTATACAAAGGGGAAAATATTATATTTATGTCTGCACTGTATTTATTACGGACGGAGGTATGGGTTGGGGCCTAGCCCCAGCCCTTGGCGCACCCATAGAACCGTCCACGGGACCGTTGTGTATGTGTTATATTGGCGGACAGGTGGTGGAGCTAGCCCCGATTACAACGAAATCCATATGACCTGGTCTTTAACTGTGTTGGTGCGAGTATGGATAGAGCCCTCATCCTAGTGTTTCAGAACCTTTCGCCATGTGACTAAGGGTTTGGACAAAGAAAGGGTCGATTGGCGAGGGGCTTATCCCGTCTGATTGGGCCCAGGTCATATAAAAATGTGCATGCGACCAAGTGTAATCAGAGGAGGGGGCCAGCACGTAGCCCCTAAAGGTTGGCACTTGGCCACATACATCCATACGAATAGGTATAAGGTGTGTGCGCCCAGGCCAAAGACGCTTATCCCTTTATTTGCCCAAAAGTGGGTTTTTTCACTATATATTAGTGATTTTCATTGATTTTAGGGGCAGTTTTGCAGATTTTTGGCCTTTATTGGGGGATATTTGGCCCTTTTTGAGGCCAAATCTTGGGAGGAAGTTGGGAGATGGTTACCAACTTCATATATATATAAACCAAGCCTTCTTGAGGCCATGGGAGGGGATTAAGAGCAGGTTTATGCTGCAGATTTTCCAAGCCAAAGACATTTTTATGTAGGGAAGTTGTTGAGGAGCGCACCTTTGCGGGGCCATTTTTGGGAGATCCGATCATCCGAATTGAGTGTCGTTTCTTCTGTTGGGTTCTTGAGATCTGGTAGAAAAAGACCAGATCAGTTTTGTAACCTTTTGGCACTGTTGTGATGTATTTATTGAGCTTTGAACAGAAACAAGAAAGCCTCACCCGCTGAGACAAAGGCCCGGAGACGTAGGCGAGATTGTCGAACTTTGTTATCACATTGGTGTTATGGTTTATTGTTGTTTTATGCTTTATTTCAGATCTTCATATGTGTATACTATTGTTATGTTTATTCTATAACTTATTCCCCTTTCTTTAAGCTTCATAATCGGTTAATCTACACATGCTTAATAACTCAACCATAGTCGTGTAAAAGATCTTTTCGAATCAAGTGGTATCAGAGCTAGTTGATGTTTGGAATTTGAGTTTGCATGTTAACCAGGGATGAGCTCATCTCAAGGGAGAAAATGGCATCTACAGGAGTACTTTCTCAAGATGAGAAGGAATTCAAAAATTTCGTTTTTGCCATGGCTGAGATGGTGCAAGTGTTGTATGAAGACTACTTGGAACGAAAGAGATCGGTTCAAGTGAAATCCTCAAAGAACAACAAAGGCAAAGAAGGATTGAAGGAATTTCCTTCTACATCTGTTTCATAAAACATCTCTAAGGTATGCAGTGAAGGTCATTCATAAAATTCTCCTTGTTCCCATCAAGATGGTTTTGGTGCTTTTGAAAAACATACAAGAGGTATAGGTTTGAGATTGTTAACCAAGATAGGTTATGAAGGAAAGGGCCTTGGAATTGAGGTCCAAGGTATCGTTAATCCCATTGAGGTTATAGAAAGGCCTCGATATTTAGGATTGGGATATGGTGAAGTGGAGATAGGAGCATCCTCCAAAAGGGGTTCCAAAACTTCGGAAGCAAGTAATGCTTCACATGCCCAGCTTAAGTCATTGCAGAAACACTTCACAAAAAGGTAATGGTGCATCACTCTAGGATTGTGGTAGTGAATGGAAGTCATCTCCAAAGCAAAGTGAAGATCATAAAGGAAGGTATAATGGTCATGTTTTTAGCAATTCTCTTTTTTATTATAAAAAACATAATCATGTCATCTGAAACTTGTGGAATATTTATCCATGTACTTATTGTCATTCACCCAAGCATTGTGCTGCCAAGTGTTGGAAGAGAAAAACTTTGTACATGAAATCTATGTTGACCAGGAAGGAAACACGACATAAAGACTCAACTCCACAACAGAAGAAAGAGAAGGGTAAACAGGTCTGGATGCCAAAAACTCAGTGCACTTATTGCAGCAGGGGTGGACATCAAAGGGTTAATTGTTGGAAGCTTAATCTGGAGCTTCGTCCAAGGAAGGACAAAAGGATTGTGCATGTAATCATGAAGGAAGAAATATTACCAGCGAAGCAAGAGGAACACCGTGAAGGAAGGAAACCAACCACTTGGTTTTTCCAGAAGTGGATGTCACAACTTCATTGTATTTTGCTTCCATTAATGTATTCACACATGTTGAAATGATGACCTATTATAACATCATTTTTGTACAACATCATGTTTTGTTTTTCCCCTTATGAGTATGTAATTAGTCAAAGTCCATTTTTCTAACCTTTTGGGGACCAAAAGGTCCTTTAGTGCAGAGGTGTGATCCATAATCGGATCCAGGAACTTGATGGGGCTCAAAAAGGCCTAAAAATCAAAGTTCTCATAATGGCTTCAAAACGGACATGCGTGTAGGGCTCATCGATATGAACCCAATGCAACTTGAACGGGCTCAAACGAATGTCGTATTCTTAAGTTATGGCGATCTGTTCATTTTTTCAAACAGGGAAAAAAAAGGATGACTGTACAGTCCGTACAGTGCCACGTGGCAGCTGACTGTACAAGTCGTACGGTCATACAGCTGACATGGTAGGAACAGTTGGCGGCTTCTGGAGGTGACACATGCCAGGTTGACTGGGCGTACGGACACTGACGTGGACGAGACAGGTGGACCAATCTGGGGGTGACACATGTCACCACTACAAGGGTGACAAGTGGCACACCCGTACAGATGACGTGGCAGGTATGTTGACATGGTTTGTTGCTGACGTGGCTAATATGTGTGGCAGATCAGGTCGAATAGTGTGTCGAAACTTGGCAGCTAGTTGGCGTTAGGTATGGTGCCATGTGGCCCAAACATGGGCTGCCACGTGGCACCCAGGTATTGGCTACTTTGGTTGTTGGCAAATTTTTGTTGGAGTTTACGAGTTTCGAACTCTGGACCTCCCATCGGGATACACCTTCACAGGGCTGGGCTAGCCAAACCGCCACATGTGTTACTTATTATACAAAGGGGAAAATATTATACTTATGTTTGCACTGTATTTATTACGGACGAAGGTATGGCCTGGGGCCTGGCCCCAGCCCTTGGCGCACCCATAGAATCGTCCATGGGACCATTGTGTATGTCTAATATTGGCGGACAGGTGGTGGAGTTATCCCCAATTACAATGAATTCCATATCACCCCATCTTTAACTGTGTTGATGCGGGTATGGATAGAGCCCTCAGCCCAGGGTTTCGGAACCTTCTGTCATGTGACTCAGGGTTTGGACGAAGAAAGGGTCGATCGAAGGGGGGCTTATCTCGTCCAATCGAGCCCAGGTCATATACAAATGAGCGCGCCCGTGCCAAGCGGGCTTATCCCTTTATTTGCCCAAAAGTGGGTTTTTGCACTATATATTAGTGATTTTCATTGATTTTAGGGGCAATTTTGGAGATTTTTGGCCTTTATTGGGGGATATTGGGCCCTTTTTTAGGCGAGATCTTGGAAGGAAGTTGGGATATGGTTACCAACTTCAGATCTATATAAACCATGCCTCCTTGAGGCCATGGGAGGGGATTGAGAGCAATTTTATGTTGAATATTTGCCAAGCCAAACCCATTTTTATGTAGGGAAGTTGTTGAGGAGCGCACCTTTGCGGGCCATTTCTGGGAGCTTCGGTCGTTCGAATTGAGTGTCATTTCTTTTGTTGGGTTGTTGATATCTGGTAGAACAAGACCATATTAGTTTTGTAACCTTTTGGCACTGTTGTGATGTACTGATTGAGCTTTGAACATAAATAAGAAAGCCTCACCCACTGAGACAAAGGCTCGGAGACGTAGGCGAGATTGTCGAACTCCATTATCACATTGGTGTTATGGTTTGTTGTTATTTTATGCTTTATTTTAGATCTTCATATGTGTATATGGATGTTATTTTTCTTCTATAACTTCTTCCTCTTTCTTTAAGCTTCCTAATTGGTTAATCAACACATGCTTAATAACTCAACCATAATCATGTAAAAGATCTTTTCGGATCACACCTCTCCAGTGCTTGCCAGCTAGTATAAATAAAGTAGGCTAGCACCTCATTATCTCACTCAGTCATTCACTCATCAAGTGCACAAGTTTGGAGAGTTGCAAATGGGAGAATAAGGAAGAGAGAGGCACATTACCTAATGTTGGATATTCTCTAGTGTTTTGGTTTATTGTCTTGGCATTAGGCTATCTATATTAAGGAAGTTTTGGTTGGGTTTTCTCCCCCATGAGGGTTTCCAGGATAAATGTTGTGTATCTTGTGATTGTGATTCTCTTAGTGATCCTACCTATGTTATGGTTATCTAGTAAATTGAAAAGAAACTTAATAGTTGCTCTAAAATTATGAGAGTTAAGCCCCAGCTCAGGGGTAACATGTTGTTGAAAGTATATGAGTAGCAAAGTCTATGATTGGGAGGAACGTCTGAGTTCTACACGCAGTTGGTGAATTTTCATAAAAGATAAGTGTCTTTGTGTGCTTATCTCATTTATTGTGTGCTTAATTATCTATGTTTAATATGGGTTTAATTCTTGTATGTTGTTGCATATAAGTAAGTGTTGTTATTCTATATAATGTTGCTTGCACATTTAAATGTGGTGTTGATATTCAGTATTTGTAGTTGTGCATGAGTATGACAGTTGTGGTTAGTTATTCCTATTAAGTTAACCTTATGATATTGGTCATGAGTCTTCGAGGTGAGGTTAGAATGGATGTGCGCACAGGGAAATACTATGTGTGCACCAGAGGCTGGATTTACTTGTGCGCACTAGGAAGCAGTCTACACACACAAGGAAAACAGAATTGGCATGTGACGCCAGAATGGTTGTGCACACAGTAGTGATCTCATGTTCAGTATGGAATACGCGCACAACAAAGTTGTGTGCTCAGTATGCTTGGGCACGCATTTGCATTGTGTCACTTCTGCTATTTTAAGTTGTGTAAAAAGAGGAAAGTTTGTGTGGCACAACTTAACTTGGGGTCGAGCGCGTTACTTCAAGTATTACTACGTAGACTAATGTTACCAAGTAGAATTTGTGCACTGGATTTTGGAGTAGCATTGCCCAATAGTAAGTTGGGGATGTTACAGATTGGTATCAAGGGAAGTTCGGTAACGGGGTATGTTACATAAGGTATCAATATACACGTTACTCTCCCAGACGGAGACTAGACTAGAATTTTCCATCCATTCTTAATACAGAAAAAAAATGTCTCTTCCTATACATGCATTTTTCATCCTTACCTTCCGAAAAAAACTACATCAAATTTCTCCGAGTACAAAACTTTTTATCAATACGACACGATAAATCCAAACCTAATCATATACTTTCAACGATCTGCTATCAACATATAATAAAAAATAAATAGTCCAGGAGAGCTAATCAAAACATACTAAAACATAAATCTCATAGCCTTAGTCTCCTCCTTGTCTATAAATTCATAAAAACCTAGGGCTCCAACCGGAAGAGACAAAGCTTATTTTGACAACTTGTCACCTTTACCATTAAGCTCCCTATAGATATGTTTGAAGGAGAGCCATTCGAATGATTCAAGTTGGAACAAGATATCCTGGAGAAAAATGCCTAGGCGCACATCCTCCACTGTCGCTTTCTTAAAGCCTAGTCTATGACCAGCTTGAAATCACCCATAACCTATAATTTCATTTACCCCTTTTTGCATTGTGGCCTCCAACAATGTATGTAGAGCAATAAATTTCGCTCTATTGTTCGACCCCCTCCCTACAAACTGGTGGGTGTCCTTAGCTGGCTCCATCAAAAAATCCCCATGGGATACCAAGATCCAACTCAAGCATAATCAGGATCCTTTGTTTCATTTATTATGACTCAACTGCAAATTCCTTACTAATCTTGATAATAAAATCAATTGTTACTTTGGGAGGAATATCCTCATTCTTGAAAATGCTTGAGTTTCATACCCACCATAATCCAAATACCATAATGCAAGGAAAACCTTGTAACGGTTTTTCAATCCTTAGAGCATGCACTACATAAGGACACCAAATAAAGATATGAGAAGAATGTTCCTCATTGCTTTTACACAACACACACCTATTAGTACCAATCCATTCTCTTTTAATTCCATTGTCCCAAGTCAATAAATTATTGTTAATCACTAACCAGAGAGTAATTTTGATTTTCAGGGGGCATTGAGCTTCCATAAAATGCTCCATCACTGTTTCTTTTCACCATCAAACTACACCTCCATCAAGGCCTAGTATCCTAACTTAGGAGTAAATTCCCTTGTACTAGAGTTCTTGGACCAACAAATGATGTCATCCTCCTCCTCCTGCAACCTTATAAATTAGAGACTAACATCCCAACATAATGATTCCATTCATCAGCTTCAGCATTATCCAACCCAAGATCTTCCATTGATTTCCATCCTAGCATGCCCCTGGCTTGGGTTGTTTGGGATTTCACATCTTCCAGAGAGTGGATGCTAACTAAGTGGATAGATTGAAGGAGTGAATCCAAGAGCTGGAAATCATTTTCCTCCCCCATCTAGGGGTCCTCACCTACTTTGACCTTCTTTCCATTTCCAATCCTCCACACAGTCCATTTCCCTACAGGGGGAAACACAACCACTAAACCTTTTTAGACTATGGATCCCTTCGAATACTTTTGCAGTTGTTTGTACCAATATTCAACGGACATACCTTACATATATTTTGTTTTCATAACCCTTCCCCATAAGGATATATTATGAGTAAGTTTCCACAAAATTCTAGTAGAAAGAGATTTGGCATCCCCAATCTCCTGAGCCTTTTGGGAGTTGCCACCTACTTCCAATTTACCAGGGGAATTCCACTAGTCCCATGAGACCCTGGCCATAAGTATAGAGGGCTTAAATTCTTTGTTTTGGAAAAAATGCATTTAGGCACCATAATGATCAATGTCCAATAGACAAGAATGATCTCCAACACTGATTTGAGCAACACTAATCTTCCTCCCCTTGAGAGAAGTTTGTTAACCCAGAACGATACCTGCATCTCAACTTTTTTTACCAACCACAACAAATTTGCATATCAGTAGTTATCTGGTTTGAGGAAGAAACCAAGATACTTAAAACCAATCTCCAACTCCTTCTTGGGGAAAGGGAGAAGATTATCTATCTGTTGAGAAGAGATATTAGACAAGCAATGAGTGATTAAACAAGATTTGTCAACATTTATTTCCATACTTGTATCTTTACAATAAATGTCCAGTACTTCCTTTAGAGAATTGAGGTCTATCATGGATCCTTGTGTAAAGCAAAGTACATCATCTACAAATAAAGGATGAGAAATGGTTTCGTGACCAACCACCTTGACACCCTTCAGTATTCATCTTCTTCTGACATCGGTTATTAGCTTGCTCAATGATTTTGCCACTATAATAAATAGAAAAGGGGATAATGGACAACCTTGTTCGAGTCCACATGAAGCTCTGAAAAACCTGGAAGGGGCTCCATTGATGAGCATCGCAAATGAAACTGACCGAACACAACCCATTATCCATTTCATGACAAATAACTCCATTCCCATTTTCAATAAAACTAACCGGAGGAATGTCTAGCTTATGCTATCATAAGCTTTGGATAAATATAGTTTAAGGATTGCCACAACCTATTTAGAATGTTTGACTAAGTGAAGGGTCTCTTGTGCAAGAGCAACCACGTCATGAATTTGTCTTATGTGGAGAAATTTGAATTGTTCCTCCAATATGACCTCACTTAATATAGGTTTTAATCTCCTGGCTATGATTCTAGCCACAATTTTGTAAATCATGTTACAACAAGAAATCAGTATGTAATCCCCCAGGGAAACAACCTCTTTTTTTTGGTATAAGAGTGATGAATTTAGCATTAAAGGAGCCCAAAATTTTCCTAGACCTTTGAGACTCCCTTGTTACCTTTAACAAGTCCTCTTTAATCAAGTTGTAAAAACCTATAAAAAAAATCATTGTGAGCCGATCGGGGCATGGGCTCTTCCCTTTTTACATTGAAAAAAGAGTTGCTTGAACTTCAGGGTGCAAGACCTCTTCGACCAGTGACCAATTCATTTCTTTAGTAAAAACTAGGGGTAACTTAGACATTACTTCTAGAATCTCTTGGATTGGGCTTCCCTCTGGTACCTGAAAGAGAGATTTGAAATGGAAGACTCCCTCCTCTTCCTTATCCTTAAAGGAGCGCACCATAGAACTATGGAAAAATTTAGTGTTACTGTCACCCTCTTTGATCCATATGGCTCTACTCTTTAGTATCCAGGTTTGATCCTCCTTTTCTATAATTGAGTGAGGGGAAGATACATAAGCCCTTAATTGATCTTATTGATCATTAGAAAGATTACTCAAAGCATTATCTTTATAAAATTGGTCAATCTTTTCCTTAGTCTCTTTGAGTTGTACTTAAATCCTGTCCTTGTAATTTTTTAGCCATCGCTTCATTGTCGCTTGACTATGGTTATATTATCAATGAATTGACACGTAAAACATAATGAGTCTGAGAGATTATTATGCTTCCAACAATTTTCGACTAGGAGGCGATAATCATCCATTGCAAGCCAAACTGGATTGAACTTTAGGGGACTTGGGAGCATTGCTCCACTCGAGTCCATATTGAAAATGATCAACATGTGGTCAAAAATACCACCAACAGACACACTTGACTTCATTAAGAGCCCACTATTCATCACTAACTCCAAAACTGTAAATATGTCAAGTCTTTTGGATACCACATTCTCGTTAGTACAAAAATTTCTCTAGGTTGGAACAAACATCATAGGCTCTAAGTCAATTAGATGATGCATCTCGAAAAACATGTGAAGAAACCACTATGTGGATCCTACCAATGATTATCCCCCCAAATTTCTCTTAGGGATAAAGTGAGATCCAAATTGCCACCTATTAGGGTATGCAAATCATTGAGAGCCCTAGAAGCAGACATATTTTCCCAAAAAGGAATTCTATCTTTGTATGGTCCATAAACATTTAAAACATTAAGAATAATTTTGATATCTTTGACCTCCAACTTCACCGAAATAGTTGAATTGAACAAACTTGAGGATATTTCTTTACATGCTAGGCTCCATCCCATGATTAAACCTCCATACTGTCCAACTACATCCACAAAACAAAAAGACCACCTTTTCAACCAAGGCTCCAAAATTGCTCTTGCTCTATAACCTTCGCACATTGTCTCCTAAATTAAAATTACATCCAAATTATGACTCGAAATAAGTCTTTTGAGGGCTAGCTACTTTCGAGCATCCCCAACCCCTCTCGCATTGAAGGAAAGGACCATCATTGGGACAACTTCTTAAGGGTTTTGCCTGCTTCAAGAGACCTAGTAATGGTGGCATGTTTTCCTTTCCTAATGTCCTGAAGAGATTTTTGTTGTGCTCTAAGCAAATAGGACTTTCTTCCCACTAGATTGGATTGGATGGGGTCTAGGGATAAACCTACAAAATAGGAAGAAGTCCCTTTTTATTTAGCTCGATGCCTAAGGGCATAGCCTTTTTTTGAGATAGGGCTTCCTTCTTTTATAGGGAGGGAGGACCATTCTCCGCCTCCAATTGCACATATCACTTACATAACCAAAACCCTCGATTGGTCTATATGACGTAAGGGAAACTGAAGGGGAGGAGTCGAGGCTAACGACTAGATTAGGTTGGGCTCGGGAATCATCCAAAGTCATAGGGGATAAACTATTTCCTCCTTCCAATAGGAGATCAACACAAGGAGAGGAAATCACACTTAAAGGAGGGATCATGTACTAGGGTTGGAGTTGGGGTTGACTTGCACATTCTTCATCCTGGTCTCTATAGCCACTTCTGATCCCGAATGTGTTGAATCCTCGCCCTCGTCTTCTATAGAGTGTAACGACTACCTATCTTCGTTATCCTCAATTTTGGCCTTTTTCACATACACCTTCTTACAATGCTCTGAAATTGAAAAACATTTTTTGCATTGAGCTTCTAAGTGGCCCACCTCATGGAAAGCATAACACCAAAATGGCAACGTCTAGTAGTTAAAAAATTTACTCCATTTACAATTACCATAAACTAGCTCCATATCTCCCACAAGACCATCTATGAGGTCCTCTTCGCTGAGTATCTAGGCCCACTGCCTATTTTCTTTATTGTCCTAATTCGACTCCAGTCCTACAAACTTTCCCAGCTTATTCCTAATGGCTTCAAAGGCAACCTTGTTCTAGAGCACCAGGGGAAGCTCAGGCAAAATGGCCCAAACCTGGATGGTGGCTATAGGAGCCCAAGCGGGGTCAAAATCAACATACCACTTTTGTATGACTAGTCTCAACGGGCCCTGTTATCCCCTATCCTAGGGATAACTAAGGAGATCATGTCTCGAGGCCCAACGGTCCTAGACATGGAGTGAAGAGAGACAGATGATTTGAGCATGGCCTCGGAGGACCCATCTTTTCTTCGGTGCATCCCATCCATCGAAAACAACAGTATCCATCCCACCAGCCTGGTCCTGAAGTGGCAGTAAGTCTTGCTCCATGAGGTAATGAGCTTGGATATCATGGTATGTGTCACTCTAATTATTGAAGCACTTTAATATGCTGCATTGAATTCTCCTTCATTTCATAACATTTGCTTGGAAATTATGCTATTTAACTTGTTCACACCTGGAAGGGTGACACGATGCCCTAGCAAGTTGATCTCCCTGTAGGATGGGTTTCCACTAGGTGGGTCTATGAAAGGTCATCATCCATTCCCTTCAAATCTACCACTTTTCACCTTTATTCCTCCCATTTCCCCCTACCTTTGTTCGAGCATTGGGATTTTCCAAGCTATGAAGGGTTGTACCTTGCCTTGTGGGAAGAAGGGGGTAAAAGTAGATGGCAAGAGTTAAAATCCAAAAATGAAAACTTTGAGATGCTTCACCTAGGGATTCCTGAGAAAGCAATAAAAGGCTTCTCAGTAAGAAAAGGGGACCCATAAGATAAATCAAAACTCAAGGTACTAGTTGGTGGATGGGAGGTCTCATCGTGAGCCGGCCTATTAGATCCATGGGCATGTAGCAGTATGACACTACCATATATATGGTCACCAAACTAGGGTAGTGGCTCTTGGTGGCATAGCCAAGAGAAAGGGGATCTCATTACGAGCGAGCCTTCTCATTTCTGTAAAATGCTTGTGGGTAACATTGTCACCTCTGGTCACCACGCCAGGACAGTGTCCCCCAGATTTTCCCTTTAAAAGAAAAAAGACCAAAATAAATAAGACTAAGAATAAAAGGCATTGAATAGGCTAGGAAACAATGACATCCATGATAAGGTGCAGCTCGCACTCTACGGAGGCACCCACAAGAAAGACCTACATTTCCATGTTATCACTGCACCCTCTACCCAAACATTTCCCCTATGCCACCTCACATATACTTACATGACCTTAGATTGGTTCTCACCTGGGAAACACCCCAAACTTGAGGAGGATTATCCCAATAGGACATCCTGAGACCTTTTCCAAACCTTACTTGTTAAACTGCATAACGCCTTTGAGCATTTGTCTGGGTAAAGGGGGGTTTGATGCACATGTTTGGGTAATTTGATTATTAGATGTGATTGGCATTGTTATGATCCTTGTGACTTATGAGCCCCTGGAGGGCGCACTTGTTGTTGCTGCAGGACTTTGCCAAGTGGACAGGTACATATGGGGGAATGATCAGGTCGAACCTCCATGGTGTTGAAATCACAATAGATGGATGTTGTGACCCCGCCAGGGAGAAAGAGAAACCAGAGGCTGGCACCAGGAATAAAGAAGGACATTGCACCAGGGACACTCTGGCAAAACTAGACCCAAGGGGGTTTTGCCTTTCCACCAGGACGTTGACCCTCTAGGGCCCTTGACATCATCATTTTGACCCTAGACATCATCCAGTCAAGGTTTTCATTTTTTAGGATGGTTTGGTGCTAGTTGGCATGTGTAGCAACATTTAGGGCCTTTGGAGGAAAAACGTTTTTCATTTGAGGCCTAACGTTCCACCTTGGGGGGCCTAACCTCACCCTAGAAGCACAAGACATCACCCTTGAAGATGAAATTAGGGTTTAATTATTGTCATTTATGTAGAAACTGGGTTTTGAATGTAATTTGGCCATGTCGACCTTTTTATGACCTAATTGTAATTAAAGGTCATTGTTGTTGTATAAATAAGAGATAAAGCTCTCATTTGTAATCATCATTCACTCATCACACAAGTGGTGGTCTGAAATTTATCCCTCTTTAAGGGTTATTGGCTCAAACTAAATGGTGTGCAACTTTTTGGAGGGGTATTTTTTGTGTATCTTGGTTATTTTCATAGTGGAAAATCTTTAACTAGGGTTTAAGCTTGATTATTCTTGGCGAAGTAAGTAGAAAAACTGCATTTCTTTATTGTGAATGAATGCTTATGGTGAATTTTACTTTTTCATGTCAAAAATTATGAAATTGCTTGCTTGAAAACCTAGGAGAAACGAATAAGTTATTATCCTTTTCTCTATAGTTATCTACTTCTTTAAATTTCTCAAGGAGCACCATATTTAGAAGTAGATATTAGAGCCATACCATTGTAGCACTCTAGTAACCCTACTTATATTGCCTATTGCATTTTTGTTTTG
>SNQJ01S0181723.1:0-19323 GCA_010110895.2 Picea sitchensis | reverse complement strand
TGTGTCTTTGGTTTTCTTTGTGTTGTGTTATTTATGTTATGAATCTTCTCAATTCTTTGATTATTATGTGTGATAGATAGATCTTTGTTGCTAAGTGCTATTACTTGTGTTGATGGATGCTAGATATGATTCACAATGCTAAGTGCTAAGTGTTTTCTTTGTTTTTTTTTAGTTTTTTAGTTTTTTCGTGACATGTGGGACTAACCTATGGCTAAGAAACCACGAATCAGGGGTATCTAATCCATCAAAATCACCTAGGGATCACACCTGGCCTGATCCACACCAACCCTTAACATGGTTGGATTTTTTGTCCTCGCAGGTTTCGAACCGGTGACTTTAACATCACGGAGCGCCTTAACAACATGCTCCGTCATTGACTGTCCTACACTTCGGGGACAAAAGGTATGCAGGCTTGGCCCAGTTAATCTTTGTTCCGTGACTAGACCATGTCCTTGCTTGATTTTGAGCACAAGACCTGACCTTCGTTGCAAGAATGACTTTATCATCCAGCCGCCTCCGCCGACCTTCTCATAAATTGAAGGACATGGGGGTGGGATTTGATCCACTTATGTGTGCACGGGTCATGATATCATTTAATATAATATATCTGGGTGCAGACACATGTTCGACCACTACCTCAAGGTTCCCCCATGGCTTCAGGTTAGGCCCTCATGGGAATTGAACCTTGCCTAACGGTGAAAAATTCCTCGCTTTCCACCATTGGATCCAACCCTTTGGGCAAAAGGTATGTGGGCTTGGCCAAGTTAAGATTTGTTCTGTGACTAGACCATGTCCTTGATCAGGTTTGAGCACAAGACTTGACCTTCATTGCAAGAAGGACTTTACCATCCAGCCACCTCCGCCGACCTTTAAAAAATTGAAGGCCATGGGGGTGGGATTTGATCCACTTATGTGTGCATGGGTTACGATATCATTTAATATAATATCTCTGGGTGAAACCACACATTCGACCACTACCTCAAGGTGCCCCCATGGCTTCATGTTAGGCCCTCATGGGAATTGAACCTTGCCCAACGGTGAAAAACTCCTCACTTTCCACCATTGGATCCAACCCCTTTGGGCCTAAGTGTTTTCTTTGTTGTTACTACGCTAGATCTATATTTGGGTATGCTCTGTGATGTTAATAAGGCTAATGAACTAATGTGTATAAATTCTTAAGCGTTAATAGAATACCCTGTGAAGTATTATTATCACAGATCTGTGTCCCAACTTGGTTACAGGCACTTGCGTCCTGTAACCCCCCCTTACTTCTACCTCAGGTGAGACCTCGCCTGCCTCGTAGGTGTTGCCGAAAGGGCCAGTAGTCGAGGTTTTGTTGGTGCATTTTTAAGTGTTGAACCCTGGGTTTTCCCCTGTGCCAACAAATGGTTTTGTTGCTAGGACCTGAAACTGTGATTGCTGGGAACTGAAGTAAAGAAAAGAGAAGCTCTGTGTGTAGATCTGTTGCTGAAGTGCGCAATACTCTACTTGACTTGTGAAGCTTTGTGCTAAGGAAGAAATATGATTTGAATAAAAGAGGTAATATCTTAAAAGAGGAAAATCTTTGTGCTTTGACAAGAGAAAGATAAGTGAAAAAAATTGTTTCGAAAGCATGAATTTAAGTACGTTTGATAGGTTTTGTCCTAGTCTAAAGGCTAGGGTGCAGTTGAAAGAAAGAGTTGATTTGAATAAATTTAATGGAAATGAAGAAATATATGTTATTCCTATGCATAGAAATAATTTTTGGACTAATAGGTGGATGCAAGAACCTAGAATTGTTTTTTGCAAATTGCAGGTCCAACACTATGATCCTAGTGCGCAGTACAGAAAAGGATGGGGAATGTTTCAAAGAAAAAGAGGAATGACATTGTGTTATAACTGCAGAAGACTGGGACATCTTGCTAAGGAATGCCCTGGCACATGTCCTATTTGTCTTTTTTTTAAGATTGTTGGTCATGAAGTTGAATATTGTCTAAGGATGATTGCTAAAGTTGAAAGGATGAACATCAGACAAGAAAACTGTGAAGGAAGTCAAAATACCAAGGGCATGTTAGAGATTCATAAAGAGAAAGAATCAGAGGAAGCTCGGACTACATTATTATAGTTGAAAGAAATGATGGATGTTCACAAAGATGTCATCTTACTAGAGATCATGAAAGTAAAACAACGCATAAGTGCAAGAATAGAAGACTTCGACATAGACTGTGTCTTCGATGAGGAAACACAAGTGAATATTATGACATAAGACACTTGGGAAATTTTTGGAAAGCCTACTGTGGTACCTTCATTGGGAAGGGTAGGCTTGTTTAAGGGAAAGATGATAACCTAATGTGGAAGAGTTACTAATGTACCTATTATAGTTCATGGAACATTGACTAAAGAATAATTTGAAGTCATTAAGTTTGTTGGGAAAAACACCCCTTTCCCACTTTTTTTAGGCAAGACTTGGATTGAGAAGGATCATATCCGAAGGAAAACAAAGGAAGAAGCTATAGAAAACAAAAAGAAATAACTAAGGGACTTCATAGCTAGAAAAATAGACCGAATAATAGAAGAATGAGAGGACAAGTCGTAGCAACATAACAAAGTAACAACACAGGAGGAACATAAAGTCAGAAAATTAGCTGTCAAGGTTGAAAGAATGCAAGAAGGCTTGAAGGACCTATCTATTCAATAAAGAAGTATGTCCATTTAGGAAGTGTTAATAAAATGGATATTAACCTCAGACCCTTTAAGGGCACCTCAGCAGTGTGAAGTCACTATGGTAGGGGAAGAAAAGAATAAAAATGGAAAGAGGATTCCAGAAACAGTTAGAGAGACTCAGATCACAGGGAAGAAGGAAAGGAAGCTTAATAAAAATAAAGATAAGTTGGAAAAGCTACAAGAAGCTACAGAGAACAAATGTAAGACTTTGCAGAATGGAACCTCGTGGGAGGCAAGTTTCTAGGATTTGAACCTCGTTGGAACAATAGGTCCATGTAGAATGGGACTTCGTCCTGGCAAAGCTATATGACCGTTGGATGCACCCCGACCATTAGAACAATGCTCCGGAATGGTTAGAAAACACATTTATGGGCTGATGGATCGCTTTTGGATGTTGATATGGTGCCATAACAGGTAGAGTCACATTTATGGAAGCATGCGTGGCTGTTGGAAGAATATGTTACAATGCCCCGCTTATTTAACCCATTAGACGCTGCGCCGAGACCACTTTTTGCTACTCGTGAATAATTGAGCCAAGAACAAAATTGTTTGTGTGTCGAGCTATGTTATCTGAAATGAGACCCAACCTGTCCATTTTTCTTCCCTGTCAGTCTGTTCGTCTACCCCAACCTGTCTGTTTAAAGGTTAGAATGTTGGGCGAACCGAGTGAATTAGAGAAGTCTATCGAGGAATTCATCAAGAAGCTAATGGATGACAGACCAATATCTAAAGGTGTCCAAACATCGTCGATTAGGGGACTGTAGGCTTCCCCTTTGACTGGATGTCGCTATGGCCATGTTAACCTCATGACTGAGCAACGAAGTAAACACCGTGGTGATCTGGCTAATGCAAAGCAGATCCCATCGATCCTAACAGAGTATATCCCACCTTTGGCTGGCGCAGTTAACTGTGACATCATCCCCCGAGATTATGAGTACACCGTGTTCACCCCGTACATTCTGAAAGGAATACACATCGTCAGAAGTCAGTTATGATAGATCCCACTATTGAAGAACAACGAATTCAATTTAGGAGATAGGAAGAACTATGCTATGTTGGCACCCCATCGCTATCTCATGAAGTCAACTGGGAAGAAGCCTCACCTCGTATCACAGCCATGGATTAAGGGGCTGGCGCAGTCCACCATGTTGAATGTGATGAGGATTCCCCATTTTGGCCACCACCAGCATGTTAATGCTTGTGTTAAAATCCTACTGTCGTGTTATCATGGCGAATACTTGTGGCTCGATAGAAAAATTACTGTGGATCTGACACTGATCGACCATATCGCTGGCTCAAGCATGAAGGGACCTGACCCTCAATTGTTTTATCCAGGGAAGGCTTCAAACTTCTCCTTGTCATAGTGCATCAAGGAAGATGACGAAGAAGTCGAAAAAGGAAAGTGAGGTTACAAGGTAGCCTCTATACAGGATGGCGCAGTGCGCCTTGAATTCCAACTCATAGCTGGCAAGATCGTAAGGAAGAACTGCCCCACATAGGTCACTGAGTTTGTGGTGGAACTTGTAGGAAAATGTGTGGAGGGAATGCACATGAATTGGGCGAGCTACCTTGTCAATGAACTAGAGAAAGATTACTGTGAAGCCCAGGATTTGGGATATGAATTCCACTACAGTTGGATGATCATTTTGATCGCATTTTTCACTTGGAAAATGCCTAAAGGAGCCACCTTCCTAGAAATCGAACCCTCGACATTGTTGGCTGCTCGGTTTTCAACCTTGTGGTACACCAATGACATGATGAAGTAGTGGCAGTCCAACATTGTGTTTCATGCATACTATTAGCAATTGAAGGTTGCCATTGAATCATTTCCGCGCATGACACCACACACTTTGCACCAGTACCGACCAATAGAAAATTTTAATGCAGATCCACATTTCATCTACATCACTGCATGCAAAGACAAGAATCATGAATAATTATAGTCATACTACAAGCTAACAAATGAAGACATGGAGCAGATTACAAAGGAGTGGCCGGATGAATTCCTTGTACCCATCCCTGATGCATAAATCTCTGACACTGACACCATAGGAAGCCCCATAGTCACCCAGGTTGAGCATGTCGGACAATCCAGTGGGAGGAAGAAGAAGAAGCAAAAGGAATAAGTCCAGAATAGAGAGAGTGATGAGGAGGACAACACGTCTTAATATAATAGGCTTGACTCACCAGGAGGAGGAGAAGGACATGGAGGAGGAAATGAAGGAGAAGAAGGGCAAGGAGGAGGTGAAGCTACCACCCCTCCACTTGAGGATCCCCCTGTTGGGACAATAACACCGCAAAAGAAGAATTTTTCTCCAAAGAAACCTTCAGCAAGGAAGAAGACGCACGCTAACAAGACCCATTTGGAGGCCACGCTCACAGAGGATGATATCAATATGATCTGTGGAGCTATGGATGAAATTTCTAAGGACATATTGCAAAGATATGGAGAGAAGCAGGAAGAGTTATATGGAAGGATTGAGAAGGAATTGAAGGAATTACAACAAGCTGTTCATTTGGTCCACGTAGTACCTACTACCCCTTCCTCGTCATAGACCACGAAATTGGGGGATGAACCAACCCAATTGAGAATATTGGTGAATACAACAGAAGCTTAGTTCCAGAAAGTCCAGGAAGAGAAGGAGAAGGCTACATAAGCCTTGAAAAAGGAAAAAAGAAGAAATCCTAGAACAATTACAAGCAGCACGGTACAGTGTAGCTGCCTATGAAAACTAAAGAGAAGAGTTTCAGGTGATGCTTCAGGAATAAAAGAGAGTTGACGAAACCCAACTTTAGAGAGAAAAGGAGAAGATGATCGTAGAATAGGCCATAGTCGAAGAAGTAGTTAGTAAATCATGTCACTCTATACCAGGGTTGGTATAGGAGGAGCAAGATTTAGTTGAGGCTCAAGTAGTGAAGCTTGTTGAGACCCTCTAGGATCTTTAATCCAGGATAATAGAATTGGAGGCCCAAGTAATACCGAGCACCCCGCAGGAGGTGCATGACTAGAGGGAGGAAACCGCTAAGAGAAAGTAGTAAGGATAAGATCTCTCGCCTCAGAGTGAAAACAATTGAGTGATAGAAGAACATAGACATATGAATGCATAATCGAGGATCTAGAGCTAAGAAAGCTAGAAGCATAGTTATATGAGGCACAACAACAGGTATTTTTCATGTAGGCGAAGATGAATTTGCTCACCGCAATTGAGAGAATGAAGAGATACCAAGAGCATCATGCAGTACAACATCAGATCACTGCCCTCCAGGGAAAGGTAATAGAATTCATGCAGAAGCTACAACCTATGCAGGATGAAGCTTGCAAGGTGTTCGAAGATATTGATGGACAAGGCTCGCAATTAGACCAAGTGGTCACATTAATAGAACAATGCCTGGAAGGGCCTGTTACAGAGTAAACGATCCAGGAGCTCGTTGAGCAGGAGGCTCAGACGAGGTAGCAAATCGAGGCAGCTCGAGTTAAGCTCGAGGCCTTCAAAGCAACATTGTCTAGACCTGAGTGAATCGGGATGAGTCACATGTGAGTGTTGGGGGCCTTTTGGCCCTCGACCAAGTTTTGAGGAAACCTTGGTTAGATTTGGACCACTTTTGGACTTCGACACATTGTTCGAAGAAGGAGTACCTAGGCAGAGATGAGATCGCGGATTTCACCCATTTTTGCGAGCTATGTGGACCCAATAAGGGGTCCTCTAGGGTTTTTATAATGGGTTTATGGGATGTCGGCCCATGGAGTTTACCCATGATTAGGCCTTATTGTAAGGGTTTGTAAAAGTATAAATAAAGAAGAATGTATGGTAGAAGTAGAATCCTTTTGAGAAGTTTGGGAGCTACGTGCAAGAAGTTTGAGCGGCTTTGTGCCAAGGAATGTATGTGTGTTAAGGCTTTGTGATCAGTAGAGGGTTGGCTCTGTGACCTGACCTAGTTTTGGAAGGAGGATCTGGTTCACAGTGCACAGATCTCCTATCCTATGCAAAGCTTGACTCTGTGGCTTAGTGCACATGAGTAACAAATTGTAAGAGATTGGAGAACAATAAAGAAGGTGAAGCAGTTGGTGGACGTAGTCCCACACTGGGGTGAACAATGTACATATTATGTCTTTGGCTTGCTTTTTGCTGTGTTATTTATGTTATGAATCTGCTCAGTGTTTTGATTATTACGTGTGATAGATATATCTTTGTTGCTAAGTGTTATTACTTGTGTTGATGGATGCTAGATCTGATTCATAGTGCTAAGTGATAAGTGTTTTCTTTGTTGTTACTATGTTAGATCTATATTTGGCTATGATCTATGATGTTAATAAGGATAATGAACTAATGTGTATCACTTCTTAAGCATTAACAAAATATCTTGTGAAGTGTTATGATCACATATCTGTGTCCCATCTTGGTTACAAACACCTACGTCCTATAACCCCCCCTTACTTCTACCTCGGGTGAGACCTCACCTACCTCATGGGTGTTGCCGAAAGGATCAGTAGTTGGGGTTTTGTTAGTGCACTTTTAAGTGTTGAACCCTGGGTCTGCCCCTGTGCCAACAAGAATTCAATGTCTCTTCTTGGAGGTAGGCCTGATACATCTTCTAGAAACACGTCTTGATACTCTCTTAATATGGGATAGTCCTCTAGGTTTGGTTTGTCATCCTCAACAGATTCCAACACCTGTATTGCATATAGAGGACATCCCTTTCTGCAATACTTTTTCATTTGAAGGGTTGATATTCATCTCACTGAGATAGGCCTCTGAATCCCTTGAAGGGTTATTTTTCTCCCTTCTTCATTTTCACACTCCAAAGTTTTAAGGTAACGATCCAAATTGGTTTTATTAGTGGCTAACAAGTCCATACCGACCAACAGATCATAATATCCTAGGGGAAGTATGTTAAGGGTTTCTTGGGTAGGAAATCCATCCATAATGAATTGGCAAGATGGTATGACCTCTGCTACTTTTCTTTTGGTCTGAGTGGCTAATTGTACCAACCATGGCTTAACATGTCTAACCAGTTGCAATTTACACTTATCAACAGTCTGAGGGGCCACATAACTTAAATATAAGCAGGGTCAGTTAAAATAGAAACTAGATGGTTGGTGATCATACCTTCCATATCCACCACTGAAGCTTGGTGGCCGGCTTGTTTATTATCCAAGGCTACATAAATCCGTGGCATTCTCCTAGCCACATCATTGACTGTGGTAGCTTATTGGATATTGTAGAATCTCCTACTGTTCTCTTGTCTGTGTGGACAATGCCTTTGTAGATGCTCTTCTCCACAACCCCAACATTTCAAGGGTTCTTTCTTTGGGTTATCAGTGTTTCCTGGGGTTGCTCCAAAATGTTTATTTCCACTCTGGGAGGGGAAATTTTTCTGATACACACTTCTAGTAGAAAGGATCATCCTAGAACCCTTCCCATAATTCTTAAATCTTGAGTATTTAAACCCCTTCTTCTTGAATCCCAAACTATTCTTCTTCTTCTAGTCCTCACGAGGTTCTGTCTTATTCCCAAACTGTTCATAATAATACCTTTCCTTTTGGATAGTGTCTTATAAGGTCTTTGGATCATCAAACTCAATCCTGTCCCAATAGGTCTGAGGTAACCCACTAATAAATCGTTGCACTTTTACCTTTTCATCCTTTATATAGGGTACATACCTTAGCATCTCCAAGAATTTATTAACATATTTCGCTATGGTGAGTTGTCCCATCCTGAGTTCATAGAACTCCTTAGTCTTCCCATCAAAGTATTTCTCTTATAGATACTTATTATTGAAGTGTTTCTCAATTTGTTTCCATGACAAGTCCTTCTCATGGATTCCTTTCACATTCCTAAGGTCTTCCCACCAAATAGAAGCCTTTCCATTCAGGTTGAAGATGGTTATTCCAGCCTTCAAGTTTTCAGAGTAGTCATGGACTCTGAAGTACTTCTTTAAACCAAGTAGCCAAGCTTCTGCCTCTTCCCATTTCTCAATATCTCCATTGAAAGAGGGTGGTTTGGCTTTCTTGAACTCTTTGGGATCATGAATTTTGGAATTCTTTTGCTTCTGTTAGGGTCCTAACCTGCACATAGGTAGAACAATATATTCAGATGTAATAAAGGTCAATATTAATAAGGCCTTGCAATAAAATAGAATAAGTCGAATGTAAGAAGACCTAATAGAATATTTTGCTTCTAGAAGGATCTTCCTCTAGATGCTTCTTTTGATAGACATATTTAGTATAAACACAAGTCGAGGGTATGAGAACCCTAGCTTGGATATTATTGTAATAGAGCTCTGCTCGATTGGAGGTTGCCCCCTCGAAGAGGCCCGTGAACATTGCTCTCAAAATCAAAGTGTTATTTATGTTGTTATTCTTATATAATTTTAGTGTTATTGTGGTGATTTTTTTGGTTATATTGTTGTTATTATGCCATTTCTATCATTTTAGTTCTGTTCTGCATACTTTTTATATCTGGTATATTACAAGTGGTATCGGAGCACTTTCCTTGGTAGAAATTGTGGGTTAATTTTTTTTTTCAGGGTAGAGACGTATTCCGACGTCTTTAAGCCACAGAGATTTGTTGTTACACGCATAAACCTGCGGTTGAGGGATTCATACACGTAAGAAATACAAGTGGTACTTAAGCGCACATCTGTTGGCCACCCTTGTAACCCCTGTTGGTACCCCTTCGAGTGGTAGCGCATCAGACAACACCTGTGTATGGATCGACCTAGATTTCCTGAAGCCCTCTTTAGATAAACTGATCGACTGTGTGACTGCTATAGTGACACCAAGAACAACACTTGGGAAGATACTCTCTAGTACCTGGGCAGTCGGGTAGTACATCTAAGGGCATGCTCTAGCCTCCTTAGTTAGTGCCCTGAGATATTGGGTCAAGTACTACTATTGGACCCTGCACGCATATCAAAGAGCTATAATGCATGGAAAACCCTTGTCTATAGAACCCTTGAATACCTAATTTTTTTCCTGGTTAAGAATTTGGGCATTTCATCACTGCAGTATTCTTCAGAATGGAGTATAACTCCGTAGGTGAAAAAAAAAAGTCTGGAAATTTTTTCACCATTATTTGAGACCTATTCCATTGGATTCATCTCTTCACCCTTATCACATTCATACATATAATTTTTCGACTAAAATTTTGACCCCACCTGCCCCATTTTAGTTCCCTCGTCATCATGGCCCATACTCATAGCCAAGACTTGGAAGCTTGCTTCACTATCTTGAAATCTAATCTCACCAAGACCCAACAAGAAGTGAAACAACACAGTGCCAATGTTGCCACCATCAATACAACCATGCAGTCCTCAATGGAGGAAATCAAACAAGACCTGACCACCCAGCTTGAATCCATATTTTTGATGCTCTACACCAAGCTGCATATCCCTACAGATAACCCTTTATCTGACCCACATCCACATATTGAAGCTGAAAATTCCTTTCATTCCCATAACTTTCAGCACCATCACTTTCAACATGACCTACGCCTTCCGCGGGTGGATGTGACCAAATTTGATGGCTCAGATCCCATTGGTTGGGTAACCCAAATGGAAAATTATTTCTCTTTATATGGCATTGACTTGGCCAAACTCTGGTATGGTGTTCTCCATCTAGATCAAGAATGTTGGCAATGGTGGCAATGGAGAAAAACTTCCTGTCAAGGGTATATTGCTTGGACACACTTTGTGGAAGAGCTTTATGAACACTTTGACACTGACACCAACCATTTGGGCCGTTTGACAAAGTTGAAAAACTCATGAACAGTGGAAGACTTTATAACTACTTTTGAGCGCCTGGATTTTCGGACAGAGGGCATGCCAGATGCCTTTTTCCGAGAGTGTTTTATCAGTGGCCTCAAGGATGAGATTCGGGCCCATGTCCTCATGTATCGGCTTCAGAGTTGGGTGGAAGCTACTAAAATAGATAAAGAAGCACAACAAGTTGTATCTTCTCAAAACCAGAAACCCTCCTTTATCCCTCGCAATAAACCAACAAATCCCACTACTCCCTTTGCTCCACTAAAGATCCAAAATTTGACCAGGGCTGAAATGGTTGAATGCCAACTCAAAGGCCTTTGTTATAATTGTGATGACAAATATTTCCTGGGCCACAAGTGTAAGGAACAAAATATTTTTATGGCCATCTCGGAGGATATTTCGGAAGAGGAGGTTGAAACTCCCCTTGTGTCTAAGTCACCTGAAACCACTAACATCACCCCTCCCTCAGACCCTCCCGAAGTAGAACTGGTCATTTCCCTAAATGATCTCACTGGCTTCTCTGCTCCCTAAACCCTCAAGCTAATCGATTGCATCAAGCATAGGAAGGTCATCATTTTGGTTGATAGTGGAAGCACCCATAATTTTATTCATCGCCACATTGGCCAAGAAACTCATTGCTACATCCATGCAGTCAATAATTTCCAAATCATGATTGCTAATGGTGGCTCCATGAAATGTGGAGGGAGTTGTGAAAATGTGTGTCTCCATGAAATGTGGAGGGCGTTGTGAAAATGTGCGTCTCAAAATTGGTGACTACCACCTGAAATATCATATGTTTGCTATCGACATGGGTGGTTGTGACATTGTGTTGGGTGCAGATTGGCTAAGGACTTTAGGTCTCATTCTCATGGATTTTAAGGAATTAACCATGCAATTTTACCAGGAGGTCCAACAATATAAGTTCCAAGGCATCATCACCAGTTCACCTGAGATCATTAGTTCCCATCGCATGGAAAAACTGCTAAAAAAAGGTCATTCTGGTGTTATTTCCCAACTCCATGCCATACAAGCAACAGAGACACCCTCGGTGCCGCAAGACCTCCAATCCGTCCTTTCTAAACATCAAGTGGTCTTTTCCACTCCCCAGGGACTCCCTCCTTCCCGTGGTGTTCATGATCATTTCATTCCCCTTGTATCATGAATCCTTCCTCCCAATATATGTCTGTATCGTCACCCCTTTTCGCAAAAAGATGAAATTGAGAAAATGGTCCAGGAACTCCTTAACACAGGCATTATCCTCCCTAGTACGAGCCCCTACTCTTCTCCGGTGGTCATGGTCCTGAAGAAATAAGATTCTTAGAGAATGTATTCTGACTTCCGTTCCCTCAACAAACTTACCATTAAAGACAAATTTCTCATTCTTGTCATTGATGACCTCTTGGATGAATTGAGTGGCGTCCATTTCTTTACTAAATTTGATCTTCATTCTGGCTACCACCAGATACGTACGAAAGAGGCAGACATTCCCAAGACTTCCTTTAGAACTCATGAGGGCCACTATGAGTTTTTGGTCATGCCCTTTGGCTTGTGTAATTCCCCCTCCACCTTCCAAAGCCTCATGAATCATGTCTTTCATCCTTTTCTCTGTCATTATTTCTTAGTTTTCTTTGATGATATCCTCATCTATAGAAAAACCTAGATAGACCATCTTGCTCATGTGGATTGAGTTCTCCATCTACTCTCTCAGCACCAAATTTTCCTAAAACAGTCTAAATGTGATTTTGGCACCTCAGAAGTCCAGTACTTGGGTCATCTAGTTGGCAAGGACGGCGTCAGGGTGGATCCAAAAAAAATTGAAGTTATTCAAGACTGGCCTCACCTAAATACTCTCAAAATATTGCGTGGATTTCTGGGCTTAACAGGTTATTATCGCAAGTTTGTTAAGAATTATGGAAAGATTGCAGCACCTCTCACTACACTCCTAAAAAAGAACTCTTTCACTTGGACTCCAACAACTGCTCAAGATTTTCAAACCTTGAAGATAGCCATGTGCACCACTCTAGTCCTGGCCCTTCCTGATTTCACAAAGACCTTTGTCTTGGAATGTGATTCTTCAGGGAAAGGAATTGGTGTTGTCCTTATGCAAGAGGGTCGGTCATTGGCCTTTACTAGCAAGCAACTGTCTGAAATAAATATGGGGAAATCAATCTATGAAAAGGAAATGTTGGCTATTTTGCATGTCGTTGATATGTGGCTCCCTTATCTATTGGGGAAATTCTTCCAAATTAAGACAGACCATCAAAGCCTCAAGTATTTCTGGAACAATGCATTTCCTCCCCGGAGCAACAAAAATGGGTGACTAAGCTCTTTGGATATGATTATGAGATCATTTACAAGAAAGGCAAAGACAATGTATTTGCGGATGCACTTTCCTGAAAATATGAAGATGACAAATCCCTTTTTTCTCTTTCCTTCATTGTACCAGATTGGCTCCAAGCCGTTCGCCAGGAATGGCTACATGATCCCAAAAGTTTGCATCTGAGCCAACAATTGCAGTCCAATGCTTCAAATTCCACAGGGTACTCTTGGCTCCATGATGAGCTTTAATACAAAGACTGTTTGTATTTAAGTAAACAATCAAAACTTAAATCCACGGTACTTTCTGAGCTTCATGCTACACCCACAGCTGGGCACTCTGGGTTTACCAAAACCTATGATAGGGTCAAACATTCTTTTTTCTGGGATGGTATGAAACAAGACATTCGTAATTTTGTCACTGAATGTGATGTGTGTCAATGCAACAAGGGAGAAACAGCCAAATATTTGGGCACACTACAACCACTTTCGATTCCACCTGCTATTTGGAGGGATATCTCTATGGATTTTATTTCAGGCTTACCCAAATCGGGAAATAAATCAATCATCATGGTGGTTGTTGATCGCCTTTCCAAGTATGCTCATTTCTGTGCTCTTCAACACCCATTTATAGCATCCACGGTGGCTCAAATTTTCATGGATCAGGTCTTCAAGATTCATGGCATGCCACATTCTATTGTTTCTGATCATGACCCAACTTTCATCAGCAATTTCTGGAAAGAACTATTCAAGCTACAAGGCACCCAATTGAATCTCAACACAACTTATCATCCCTAGACTGATGGTCAAAGGGAAGTTGTCAACAAGTTTTTGGAAACATATTTGAGGTGTTTTGCCTTGGAAAAGAAAAATCAATGGGCTCAATGGTTACCCCTAGTTGAATGGTGGTATAACACTTCATACCATACAACTACACGCATGACTCCTTTTGAGGCGGTATATGGACAAAATCCACCTTTAGTTATCTCATAATTACCAGGTGTCTTGAAGGTCCAGGTGGTTGACCAAATGCTTACAGTTCGAGAGGATATTCTCCATAACCTCAAAGAGAATTTGGTCATGGCACAAAATCGCATGAAGAAACAAGCAGATCAAGGTCGCTCCGAACACCATTTTGCAAAAGGGGATCATGTGTTTCTTCGACTGCAACCTTACAAGAAAAATTCCCTCAAGTCTGAGCATTGTCAGAAGATAGCGCCCAATTTTTATGGTCCTTATACCATTCTCAAGCATGTGGGACATGTGGCCTATTAGTTAGCTTTGCACGATCATTCTAAGCCACATCCTATTTTTCATGTTTCATGCTTAAAGAAGGTGATTGGAACTAAGTTCCAAATTCAAACCAACCATCCCGAGTTTGACGAAGAAGGATCCATTTGGCTATAGCCACAAGCAATTTTGGACCAGCGTGAGCATCGTTTGCGTCAGAGAACCATCAAGGAAGTGTTAGTCTAGTGGAAAGATACAACTCCAGTAGATGCCACTTGGGAACCAACTACCATTCTGCAGCAGTTTCCACATCTCAAGCCTTGAGGACAAGGCTGTTTTTAAGGGGGAGGAAATGTTAGGGTCCTAACCCGCACATAGGTAGAACAATATATTCATATGTAATAAAGGTCAATATTAATAAGGTCTTGCAATAAAATAGAATAAGTCGAATGTAACAAGACCTAATAGAAGCTTCCGCTTCTAGAAGGATATTCCTTAAGATGCTTCTTTTGATAGAGATATTTAGTATAAATAGGAGTTGAGGGTATGACAACCCTAGCTTGGATATTATTGTAACAGAGCTCTACTCGAATGGAGGTTTCCCCATCGAAGAGGCTCGTTAACATTGCTCTCAGAATCAAAGTGCTATTTATGTTATTATTATATCATTTCAGTGTTATTGTGGTGATTGTTCTGGTTATATTGTTGTTATTATGCCATTTCTAGCATTTTATTTATGTTCTGCATACTTTTATATCTGGTATATTACAGCTTATTTCCCTTCCTTTGAGAATGTGATCTATCTTTTTTACTAGAATATCCCTCGGAGTTGCCAGTTTCCTCTCCAGAGGAATCTCTTGATGAGTGTCTCCTACCTCCAGGTTGGACCTTCCTCTAGGTACTCCTCTTAGTGTGGCCACTTATGGGACCATGTTTTTGTATCTCGGGTGGACTTTGACTTATCTTCATATGTCATCGGTCCACCTGACTGGTTACAGGTCCATGCTACAACTACCTTTGTATATCGGATTAACTCTACAACAAGACTACATTAATTTCCGTTTGTTTTTCTTTCTCCTTTATCAATATTTCATTGTCAATCTTGTAACTATGTAATTCGGCCATGAGAATCCTTACAGTTTCAACCAGATCTAGGGGGGTTTCCATCGCCTTTCTTTCATCAGATTATTCATCTCTGTTGTGGGATCCATCCCCCACTTCATGGGGTGTTACCATCCTTTATACTTGTAGTTTTACCGCGTTTTACTGACTGCTTAACTGATGAAAAAACACTTATTGTTAGCCAAAAATCCATTAGTTTATGAACAACACACAGTTCATATTTCTTAAATACACACACACAATAGAGAGTTTCATTCTTTTCTTCAGTAAAAACTTAACCAAACTCTTTAGGAAAGAGGTAATATAGGGTGTCACCCTTAAAGTAATTTATAATATGTTTTTTACGCAACTCATCCATGAGTCCAAGCAGGACTAGTGCTATAACCATGCTCAGATACCAATTTGTAACACACCTGACCCCTGAGTAAATTTTCTAGGGATGGGGCATCAAACGTTTGTTTTCCTTAACTATCTCAAATCCTAACTCCAATATTTCTATCATGCTCTTCTTGTCCATGGCTTTCCAATCTCTGCCTCCATGCTCAAAACTGAGCTCAGAACTGGAAGATATACCTCTCCCAATTTTTCTGGAGCACCAAGTCTATGGACTGTGCAATCCTTACGCCACGCGTCCATAGAACATCAATGATTCTGATTGACTTTGGAAATCTATGATTTGTCAAGTTCCCAAGTAATCACAAACACAAACCGCTAAAGTGCCATCCTTCCAGAGTGTCAGATCTCTTGACATGCATTCTCCACTACTAACGATTACGATGAACTTCGACGCTTCGGCCTTCAGGAGTTCTCAAGTTTTGCAATGAGCCTTCCTCCAGAGTGACAGATATTATGACACCTTTCCTCTGATATCAAAGGCTCGGGTGAACTTTGGGTCTTCAGGGAGTTCTTGTTCCACTTTTCTCCGAACGGGCTATCCTTTGAAGTAATAGATTTTCCTCCAGACATCCCTAAATGATGGATGGTTGAGATCTTCTCCGTTACTCCGAGATTCGGGTATTTTCAAAACGTTAATCTTCAAATCCTCCAAATTGGCTCTCCTTCAGAGTTAACAATACACTGACACGCGTCCCATTTTATGGATGGTTTAGATCTCCTCTAGCTCCCTGCGACTTTAGGGGTCTTCAACCTTTTACACCTACTTCCTTCTAGTGTGTTAAACCTCTGGAGTACAGGATCCAATGCCATGTGTTCTCCGAAGCCAATGACTAAGATGGACTCTGACACTTTGACCTTTTTGGACTCTCTACAATACTTTACCCCAATCCCTCCGGAGACCGATGTCCTGGACTCTCGGAGTTCTAGTCACTTCACCAACCACTTTGGCTAGGCAAGCTCATACTAGGGGCTAACACGTGTAAAGGGGCCAACAATGACACGTGTCACATTCCAATGGGTCTATAGGGTATGTGATACGCATGAATCCGAGTGACGCGTGGCACGTCAAAATTGGGTCCACGTAACCCTGGATGATGTCACTACACCACGTCGCTCTGAACTAACTTTCCTTCATGCCCTTCGACCTCGCAGCCAAGGTAGGTCCACATAACCCTTGGTTCAGCGACCTCCACTACTTTGTAAATTTGACATTCAGAGGTTTCATGAGGTGAATTTCTCCGTTCTCCCAGATTTGGTCAGCCCCGAGCTGACCACCGCCTAGATATGACGGTTAAAAATAGTCTCGACGTGTCCTCGAATCGACGGCTCTCGTTACTTCGGGCTTTGGGGATTTTGACGTTATAGCACCCCTGTCCTCCCAAAGTGGTCAACGTCGTCCTAAGTACATTGTAAATCTTAAGGCTAAGGGGACCTTCGAACATTCTCGATCGGTGGCTAGCGCTACTTCACGATGGGGAGTTGGATCCCGGTTCAAACGGTGAGATAGATTCACCTAACCACTAGGGAAATCATTCATTGCTTGTCAAATTGCTAGTAATCGAATCTCTCAGTTACCTTCGGGTAGTTTAAGGAGGGTAAGGTCGGAAATACTCCAAAGTCCCAGACTTCCAGAGCTCCAAATCCATGAGGACTTAGCTCCCTTAGTCTTAGCCTAAGGATACTAGGAATTGGTCATATGGGTCCTCTCGAACGGATCTCTTCCGCTCGTCTTCCAAACGAAGAGATATCCCCTTTCAAGGCTTGAACCTCGCTATCCTTCTTGAGATTTATCATGAAATGGTTAAGGGCTTCGGCATGAAATCCTGATCGCACAACAAGGAGTCTGAAAGAGGTATCCTCTTCAGACGGACAGGGTCAGATTGACATGATATATCTTGTAGGACACGATAAGGCTGCCCTACAGGATTATGTCCCAAGAAGCCTCAAGGGATAAGGGCTAAGTTGGGGCATATAGAATATCAATCAGAAGCATAAGTTCACAAGGAGATGAATGCATACACATATCATGACCATTCCACACATAAACCATTTATAGATACACATATATATAAACCCATGTATTCATCCATTATTTCAATTCAATACACAAAGTATGAAAAAACTTATCAAAACCAGAAGACGTGATGCGACTGTTGAAAGGGGTGCCTGTTTCCACCCAACCATAGGCTTAGTCACTTCTAACAGATTTACCACTAGCCACTCCCAAGCTAGAACATGATGCTCTGAGAGAGAATTATGTCTTCCGGCTCAGCAACAATCAGGGACAGAGGTTACTCTCCTCCTCCCACAGGATCTTGGAAATGGGTTCGTCTATACCAAGAAAGGAGGCATGCCTGAGTACTTCCTCAGTCACTCAGCACCCTCGTTTATCATCTTGTATCATAACCCTTCTATCCACATCCAGTGACCAGAACATGTTCATTTCCCAGTTCCTCCTCGAACTTGAGAGCTAGTCTCCCTTCTCTGCTCCTCTTCGCATGTCTTCCTCTTCCTGCCACGCCTTCCTTTCTTACCTTCCTCGACAAGATTTTGTGTGACCCGAATAACCATTCTGTGGTCAGGTCTGAAATCCTTTCAGATGGGCGCTCTATCCCATCCCCTCATTAACTCTTGAGGAGGTTTTCCCACCTACGAGCCTGACTGTAATTCATCCCTGGATCAGAGGATTGTTCTAGTCCTGAGCAATTAAATACAACAAGGTATTGGTTTGGTGGGGGTTATCTCAACCATTCCTGGTTCCCCTTACCATATCTTTCATAGCATATGTGGTCTATCTTGGAAAACCCCCACTTTCAGGAGTCATGAAACACTTGTCCATTTCTATTAATAAGAAAAATTACATTCCTTGACCTTTTATACAAATGTTCATCAAATCAAACATTCACACATATCAAGTTTTCCATAGTCTCTTGGCCAATATAGTTATATTTACAAACTGGGGGAAATCGGGGTGTTACATATCTAATATTCAACAATTCGTAAAAACTATTCCAGCGCAATGTGTGGGTAATATATAAACTTTTTTTCGGCCGAAAGGTTCTTTCAGCAAAAAAGTTCTTTCGGTTGGAATATCTTTCGGCTGAAAAGATGTTACTGGATGAAAAAAATCTGTCCGGCTAAAATTGTACATGAAAATTGAGGGCATCGTCACGGTACCGTTCGATTTGATGTTCATAGGTTCAGCTGAAACATGTTTCAGCCGAAAAAAAATAGGACTTTCAGCCAAAAGAAATATTAGTTCGACCGAAAAAAGGTCTTTTGGAATTTTGGCGACTCGATTCTCACAAAAATGTTACCCACCTTGATTAATTTACCTTGTAATGTGTTACCTATAGTTTTAAGGATTAATAATGTTGGGATGAACTAGTGCTCATTAACGTGAACTTTAATTTATTTATATTCTTGTGTAAGTCCTATTCTCTCTTTTAATAGAACATCTTTATAATTATTAAAAATTCTTGGAATTTTCAATGTTGCAATGTTTGTAAAATATCTAAGTTTAAAATTTACTAGTATAGGATACAATATTATCTACATAGTCTACCTTCTTCGCATTGCAACAAGGAAGAAAAATAGCAAGCCATCTCGTTGGGCCTTATTACTGTAGATTTTTTTCTTCCTTAAAAAGACCATACACTTTAGATCCAAGAGATGTAATGACCATACAATGGTTGGTTAAAACATGTTGTAGAGAACACCTTGCAAGCTTTGATTAAAGGAATGAAAATCTAATTCAAAGGATAAATCTTCGTGTATGTGTTTTATTTCTTC